>JAKUCM010000772.1:0-58909 GCA_023374145.1 Lepidium sativum | reverse complement strand
AGAGAGAGAAATTTGATTTAAACCTTTTACGTAATAAGAAAAACGTGTTTACCTACTTTGACATTCAATTTTAATTCGATGTAAAATTTAGAGGTTGTAAAAGAGTTGCAATTTAGGGACTAATTAACGACGAATTTTTTTATAAATGGGAAAGCGTTGTGCAAGAGTCGTAAAATATCAACTTGTTTACAACGAAAATTTTCGTTGTCTCTTTACAACTCCTTTACGACGAAATATCAAAACGTCGTAAGGGAGTTGCAAATACCTCCCAATTTTATAACGTCCCAAAAACGTTGTAAAATTTGGTCCCTAAACTAATGTTCTCTTGTTGTGATTATTTAAAAGAGTCAAAATTATGTGGATACATTGAATAATTTCTAACTTGATGAATGGCTAAATCATAAATTACTTCTATATATATTGAAGGTTATGGAAATTTTTTTGCATCCCATAATCATAGATCTTAAGCTATTATGTATTCGTTGTGAAAGAACTTTGCCAAAATTCAGAAGTTAAGAAAGCTACGGTCCTACTTATATTCTTATTAACCAAAGATTTACATGTGGTTGTGATTGAAAAATCATAAAGTTTTATTATATTTGATATCAAATTTCTGATTGATAATTAAGTTATTTTTAATAAATTCAAATTTACTTATATATGAAATTTTGAAGTTTAATCTTGATTAAGAATTTTGAAATTTGTGGTTTTATGCTTAAATGTCAAATCTAAAACTAAAGTTTATGAAAATTTCAGATTTGTATATTTTGCTCAAAAATCAATGGTTTTGGAATTGTTTTAGAAATTTAAGAGTAATTTTTGAATTCTAGCCATGATGGCTGAAAATTTTTGAAACAAAAGTTAGGATTTCGTAGGTGACCACTAAGGTTGAAGACAAGGGCATGTTTATAATTTTCAAAAAGACGTAATGAAACGTGACGTTTAATGTCTTTGATTTTTTATCTTTTTCAGGCTTGGGCCCTTTTTGGATAAAAAGTTGGTTTAAAGTCCAGTAACGGAAAAATATTGATTTTTTTTTTCAATGACAAATTAAATAGATCACAGTTGGCTGGCTCAGTAGCCAAATTCTTACATAATATAAACAGGGGGACTCAATTCCTGGTTGTGCAAATGAGCTGCCTTAAATGGACTTACCGCCAGCCACTAGGCTAAGAGCCATTTGCCGGAAAAATATTGATTAAACATAGTACTTATCAAAATGGTAAAATTAAACATACAACTATTGTTATTATTAATTAAATCACGTATTCATAGTTAATTTTCATTTAAACCCTTAAATTTAACTTAACCGAGTCGATTTACCTCAACTTTAAATCATTAAACGGAAATAAATAACTTTGTTTAAGACAGTTAGTGATTTTCTATTAATCAAAATTGTGCATTTTACTCAAAAATGCCCAATTTGAAACCCTAGTCGAGGAGAAATTGATTTCGAGACATTGAAAGAAGAGAAGATAAATTAGTTAGGAATTTTCCTTCGATTTCTTACTAATTGAAACACATTGTTTTGATTAACAGAGTCATTAGTGGGGTTAACCTTTTTCATAATCTATTTAACGTTGGGTTAATCGCTCAGTTAACTTAAAGTTGAATGTCTAAATGAAAGTTGTTTAAACAATAATAACAATAGTTGGGTGTTCAATACGACCTTTTTAGTAAGTACCGTATATACTTAACATGTAGGAGTTTTTGGTTGCCACAGAAATAGTAGGCTCCCTTTTAGTGCTGCGAAGTTGGTTGCAGATTTTGATATATTCGAGAGGCATCCATGGGGAAGAGTGGCGTTTCTAGAACTGATAAAATCGATCAAAATGGCAGGATGCAAAAAGGGCAGTAATTACACAGTACACGGCTTTGTGCACGCACTTCTGATATGGGCATTTGAGTCCATCCCCATAGTCGCTGAAATATTTGGGGAGCAAAGAGAAGGTGACGTCCCCATTCTACGATGGAGACCCATCAAAAAATAAATCATTGACTCCGAGGACTTGGTGAAGTTGGAGCTAACAAATAATGGAAAGGTAAATTCCTTTTGTAGTAGAGCTGGTAAATGTGATTGATAGAGTTCATATATGTATAGTAGTGTTCATTTACTCCACTATACAGACATGGTAGAGTTCAATTTCAAGTAAGGTGGAGTTGATTTCAAGTATAAAAGAGTTCAATTTTATAAGTACAGTGGAGTTGATTTCAAGTATAGGAGAGTTCATTTACGTGTAGTAGAGTTATCCATGTGTAGTAGAGTTCATTTACGTTTAGTAGAGTTATTTGTAGTGTGGTAGGAGTTCAATAATAAATTGCATCTTCTCGTCTACCAGGTACGTCTTAAGCAGCTGACTACACAGCCTGTGGAGATAATGCCTCTATGGCCAAACGATATTGCAGACCACAAAGTGGACACCATGCTTGGAGACATACTTGCCTCCTGGCTAGATGAATCCGCTTGGGACAAAAGTAATATGAGGAAGGCGGATGCTTATGTCGAGGAGAGGATGAACAAGCGTACTGCTAGTTCAAAAGTGCAGGTGGAGAAAGGGAAAGAGAAAAAACACAATAAAGAAGAAAAAAACACAATAAAGTAGAGAAAAACACAATAAAGTAGAGAAAAAAACACAATAAAGTAGAGAAAAAACACAATAAAGAAGTGAAAAAACACAAGAAAGAAGAGATGAAGAGAATTCAGATTAGGATGGATGACTCCACCACCATGCAGAATGTGGTGAGAGTCGTTAAAAAGAAAAAGCGGAAGACAGAGGAGTCTAGTGCGTTGCTTGACACTCTTAGAGGTCTGACCAGAGCCTTCGAAGGGATGAGACACGATCAGAACGTGTTTGCTGAACGTATATATCGTCCTGAGGAGAGTAGGCTCGATACCAGGGTAGAGACCACAATGCTTACTGAGCGCGTGAATAGGCTAGAGCGTAACACCTCATACAATACAACCATGATTGAGAGGATTCTTAGGCTAGAAGAGACCAGAGCGCAACCCCCAGTTTATAGCTTGGCAAATGAGGGTGGAGGTCAGACAAGTGCACGACATCGAACTTCTGAAGATGTGAATCGCAAAGGGAGCCTTCATCCTGAAGATGTAGGTCGCGAAATGACGTAGAAGGCGATACAAACCATACTCCCAACTCCCCTAATAATAAGGAACTTAAATCGGTACGTAAGACTCTATTTTGAATGAGACTTACTCTGATTAATTATGTACCAACAAACAACAAACATTATATACATCTTTGTACGAACATACACATAAAACGAACAGTTATATGGTTTGGTCGAGTTATGTTTAACTCTACAAAACAATTATTTTGTTCAAAACATCACTTCCAAACCAGTAAAACAAACTCTACCACTATTACCAACTCTACGGTATGTGAATCTAACATATTGAGTTACTTTACGCAGACACCTCCTTGGGAACAGTCTACCCTTGTGGACTCAGAGTCGGAGAAAACACCAAGTGTAGGTTCACGTATTGTGTGTAATACAATTAAACCAACAAATGTGGATGCTCACCTCGACGACACCCAAGTGTTCCCAGCCAGCACTAAACATACCATCCCACCGGACCAAGTAATCCCGTTATAACTAAATCTTATTGGTAGAGTTGATTGTTCTGTTAAATAAAGTTGACATTTTTCATATTTTTGTAGAATTAAATGGGTTATCCAGAGCCAGGAGACATCCGACCCTTTGAATCCGTTATCAAGAGTTGTTAGGAATCCAGAAGAACCGTCAAAAGAAGAACTACCTTACGATGTGGAAAAAATTAAGCCAGGAATGTCACATGTTGGCGTCATAAACCTGGTGGATACTCCTGAAAAGGGTAAACAAACATAGGAGGAGTTAATCTTTATGGAATACGTGTTACCGAAAGAGACTCGGGCACGAGTACTCGCTAAGAATCAGATCTGTTCATATTCAACTAGAGTAGAGTTCATTAACCGTTTTGTAGAGTTAAGTTTTAGATTGGTAGAGTTGGATAGTAGTGTGTTAGAGTTGGATAGTAGTTTAGAAGAGTTGGACTTTTGTTAGGTAGTGTTGGATCATATTGTATGGTAGAGTTAGTCCTCCGTTTGGTAGAGTTGAACTGTTGTTTGGTCGAGTTGGATCACGTTGTATGGTAGAGTTAGTCCTCTATTTGGTAGAGTTGGTTTTAGTTGGGTAGAGTTGGATCACGTTGTATGGTAGAGTTTGTCCTCCGTTTGGTAGAGTTGGACTGTTGTTTGGTCGAGTTGGATCACGTTGTATGGTAGAGTTATTCCTCCGTTTGGTAGAGTTGGACTGTAGTTAGGTAGAGTTGGGTCATGTTGTATGATAGAGTTAGTCCTCCGTTTGGTAGAGTTGGACTGTTGTTTGGTCGAGTTGGATCACGTTGTATGGTAGAGTTAATCCTCTATTTGATAGAGTTGGTTTTAGTTGGGTAGAGTTGGATCACGTTGTATGGTAGAGTTAGTCCTCCGTTTGGTAAGTTGAACTGTTGTTTGGTCAAGCTGGATCACATTGTATGGTAAAGTTAGTCCTCCGTTTGGTAGATTTGGTTTTAGTTGGGTAGAGTTGGATCACGTTGTATGGTAGAGTTAGTCCTCCGTTTGATAGATTTGGATCACGGTCTTACAGTCCCTTCTTTTTACAGGTATCCCCTTTCCAAGGCTATTCCATTGTCAAGCGGATTCATAAGAATGTTATTCATTCTCGGAGTGTCTATGATCCTTTTGGTTCAATCTCAAAATTAAAAGTACTTCGGTTACGCGACTATGTGAAACATCAATTGTAAGTAGCAACTTTAATATGTTGTGTGTAACATATCAATTCGTCGATTACGTACAATTGTGATAAATTTTGTAGAGAACTTACTATCGACGGGAACCCCAGTCCAAATGCGGATTTCTTCCTCCGCTTGATATGCCCAAAAGAGAAGTGGATTTGTGTCTATCTCGTATGATGGCAAGTTCTTTGTCATCAGGGATCACACGGTTTAGCTGTCTAAAAAACCATTCCCAAGATTCGTCATTCTCGGTATCAACCACACCAAAAGCCATAGGAAATATGTTGAAGTTACCATCTTGCATGGTAGCGGTTAGTAGAGTACCTTTATACTTCCCTAGCAAAAATGTACCATCGATAACAACAACTTTCCTCATGTAGGAAAAACCCCTAATACTTGCATCGAAGGCGATGAAAAGAAACTTAAACCTGTCTTGCCCGTCAACTTCGAGCTTTATTAGAGTTCCGGGATTCGCTCATCTAATAGCAAACAAGTACGACGGAAGTTCTTCATAACTACTTTCCAAACTGCCGGTAACTAGGGCTCGTGCTTGGCTTAGAGTACGGTGTGCTTTTCAGTACTTCATCTGCAAAAACATCAGACTTAAATGTCACACTAACTCTACCATACGTCAGACTAACTCTACTACACTGCAATCTAACTCTACCACACACTACAACCTAACTCTACTACACACTGTTATCTAACTCTACAACACTATCAGACCAACTCTACTAAAACGTCAGCACTGCAATCTAACTCTACTACACTGCAAGCCAACTCTACCAAACGCCAAAAATGCAATCTAACTCTAGCACACTATACAACCTAACTATACCAAACGACAGACTAACTCTAGTACACGTAATCCACCTCTACCTCTACCACACTGTTCTATAACTCTACCACATTGTCAGACCAACTCTACTTAAACGTCAGCACTGCAATCTAACTCTACTACGAAGATTAACTCTACCATGGCGTAAAATTACATTTGTAACTTTAGACCGAATCGCTTGCTCATTGAATCAGCAACGTGTTGAGGAAGAACAGATGGCCCAAATCCACCTACGATTTCCAAGTATAACCTTCTTAAGGATTCTGTTAACGCTTGTCGTGCACGACCTGATCTCTCTGTAACAGAACAACTATGTTCTCCCATATACTTCCGGACAAAGAAACATCCACCATCGTCAACAGGTGAAGCTCGCACTCTCCACTGACAGTTTGGTACCCAACATTTCACATCCAACACTATCTTCGATGAAGCAACAACATCAAAGTCAAACCTCTGTAAGACAGAATGTATTTTTAGCCTGGTCATGAGTTTTTTTTTGATGAGTATCGTTGCCCAACAACCAATGCGAGTGCTGACATCTCTATGTCCAAATACTCAGCATTCAAATCCAACCCCTTCTCCGACAGGTTTTTCTTCTTTTCTTCCTTCAATTTTCTACGAACACTGATATAATCTTCATCATCCGAGCTTGCGCCATCCATATCATCGCAACAGTCAAATCTGAATTCCACATCCTCGTCCTCAGCATGTTCACTTTCATGTTTCACATTTTTTGGTATACGCTCATTGTTTGGTCCACCTATACTAAACATCGGATCAACTCTACTACACCTAGGGTCAACTCTATTATACGAGGCATCATTGTTCTCCGACTTACATTGGAATTTCTCGTCACCGTTTCTCCAACTACACTGACCTTTTTCAGGGTAACTCAATGAAACACGAGATCTAGTGGTAATTTTGACACATAGACGCATTGCTTCTTTACGAAATTATGAAACAAACACTTGCAATTGTCTATCGTTACTTACAATTACAGGGGGAGTATCTTCTGGTAGTGAATGAATGACAACATTTGGCATGTAGCTTAGTTTTAGCTCATGACAATGTGCATCCAAACCAAAATCGGCATAAACCATCTCCAGAAATTCATCGAGCCTTAAATCTTCGACAATGCCTATGATTCGACACCCGTACGACTGGTCCACCAAAAATATCCATCGATTTTCATTAAAACTCCATATCCCACAAACCAAAATGATTTGATCCATATATTCAAACATAAACAGAAAAAGCAAAGGCGCTTCGAAGAAGTAAAGGAGCTTCAAGAAAGCTACAATGGATGCGCGGCAGATGAGCTAATAACTGAGGGGTAAATACGTAATTTAAGCTCTACTACGAAAGTAGGCTAGGTTTTCAAAACTAACTCTACCATACTGCACTATGTCCGTGTGGTAGAGTTGATTAGAGCACAAACAACAACTCTATTATGCTGGAAATAACTTTACCAAGCACACTTCACCTCTATCACGCTGGAAATCTAACTCTACTACGCACAAAATTTCATTAATGTCAACTATACTAAGCATACTTTAACTATACTACGTTGGAACTCTAACTCTACCATACTACACTTTGTCCGTGTGGTAGAGTTGATCGCTTACGTGGCAGATTTCATTAATGCCATTTTCGTAATTACATTTTTTTTTCCTCATTATAAAAGGGCAAAATAGCATATATTAAATTAAAAATACTATTCTAGCAATTTACCTGTTCTATTTCAATAATTAACACTTAATTCCGGTATACTCAAGCAAATCACATTAAAATCTTTGACAGTGGCCGCTAAAATATTGAGAAATATTCCAAACAAAATCATAATTTGGTAAAGGAATTAATAATAACAAGAAGAAATCTGATGTAAGAATAATGGGCTGATTCTTGAGTATGTGAGTCAATAGTCCTTACGTTCTTTTCATTTAATAACTTTTGCAATAAAAGAAGTAATACTAATCAACTCTTCCAGACATTGTAGTATACTTTTGTTGACGAAAACTAGATATTATATTCTATACTCAACTCCATTAACACTGACTCTCAAGTTTATCCTCTTGCTCTCAAGTCATGCCGATGTCAGTACGCTCCATCCTCTCCACCAACTTAGCGACCAAAGTATCATGCAACAGGTCCAAAGCATTAAATTGGTTTAATCGGAATGTTCAGCCTCGTGCTAGCTCTGTGAAAAGCTCTATGGAGACTGATCGGTGGGTTGAGCTGAAGAACGGTAACGACTCATTGGAGATATGCAGAGTTCTTAATGGAATGTGGCAGACAAGTGGAGGGTGGGGAGAGATTAGTCAAAACGACGCCGTTCAGGCCATGCTCCGATTCGCTGATGCTGGATTCACTACCTTTGATTTGGCTGACATTTGTAAGTAGCTTGTTTTTCAAGTTTATAGCTCTTAAATCAATTTTTTGCCCACAGAATATATGGATTGGTGCTTAGTTTGTTTCTCTGATGTTCAGATGGTCCTGCTGAAGATCTTTATGGCATTTTTATCAATAGGGTGCGTCGAGAGCGTCCTCAAGAGTACTTGGAAAAGATTAAAGGGTAAGTTAAAGTTCTGGTTTTGGAGGTTTTCAATAGCCTATTTGATTGGCTATCTAGAATAAAGGCTATTTTGTTGATGCAGTTTGACAAAATGGGTGCCTCCTCCAGTGAAGATAACAAGTAGCTATGTTCGGGAGAGCATCGATAAATCACGGAAGAGAATGGATGTGGCTTCTCTTGATATGCTTCAATTTCACTGGTGTTTCTCTCTTCTTTGCTTCATCGCTAGCAGTTGATTGTATTCTATCTTCTTATAATAACACAGAATGTGTTTAGCATTGTTTCTGTAATGATCAATTTTGCTCTGCTTCGCTAATCTGTAATTTGGAACAGGTGGGATTATGCAAATGATGGTTATATTGATGCACTGAAACACCTCACTGATCTTAAAGAAGAAGGTAAGCAAGAGAGGCTATTATAAATAAGTTTCAATTTAAGCATCAGCTTAGCTTTAAATGCTGCAGCATTTGAAATGCTTTCAGGTAAAATCAAGACTCTTGCTTTAACAAATTTTGATACAGAGAGACTTGAGAAAATCTTAGAGAATGGAATCCCTATTATTAGCAATCAGGTGAATATCATATCGATTTCGCAACAGTACTGTGCAATTTTGTAAGAAGACTCAATATTTGTAAATACTTTCATTCCAGGTGCAACACTCCATTGTGGACATGCGTCCTCAACAGAAAATGGCTCAGCTTTGCGAGCTTAAAGGCGTCAAACTTATAACGTAAGTAATCTCATTTGAGTTCTTCTTCTTTATAACTGACTTTAACCATACATCATTGGTCCTTTTGGGTACAGATATGGGACAGTAATGGGTGGTCTTTTGTCAGAGAAGTACCTCAATACCAATCTTTCTGGAACTCTGACTCCTTCTCTCCAACTATACAAAACGGTAAGAGTGAATATACCTCAACATTAATACGTTTAAACATATTCCTAACTTGTTGAGAGTTACATTACAGACTGTTGATGCATGGGGAGGGTGGGATCTATTCCAAGGTTTACTTAGAACGATGAAGACCATAGCCACAAAACATGAAGTCTCTATTCCAACAGTGGCTGTGAGATACATACTAGATCAGGTATTTGCTCTTCATCTTATTACATGGATTACTCTTGAATCTTAAGGCCTTTGACTGAAAAATGTGACATTACATGTCAGCCTCAGGTTGCTGGATCAATGATTGGGGTAAGACTCGGGTTATCAGAACACATACAAGACGCAAATTCGATATTTTCATTAGTCTTGGATAATGAAGATATCAGTAGCATACAAGAAGCTACCAAGGATGGTAAAGATCTTCTCCAAGTGATTGGTGACTGTGGAGATGACTACAGAGGCAAATGAGTTGGTTACTATCTACTGTCTAAAGTAAAACTCATGGAACTGCATTTGCATGTTTAGTAACTATATATACTTGTCCTATTTTGGTGCTGATTTTTAGCCTTTTTCATGTATGGAAACCTTCTCGATTTTGTAAACTTTTTGACACCATATTTCCATTAGAGATGTACCAGACAAAGAATAAGAGTTTTCTGTTCTTTAAGATGTCATCCAATTCACTTAAACCAAAAGTTTATAATCCCATTACCAAAGTATAATTACATGAGTTGATTGATACTGTACACAATATATACTAGCCACAACATATGCCTCGGTATTCGTCTCCACAGTCACCAATCACTTGGAGTAGATTTTTACCTTTCTTAGTAACTTCTATGCTATTGATATCTTCTTCATCCAAGACCAATAAGAATATTGCGTTTGTCTTGTATGTGTTCTGCTAACCCGAGTCTAACCCCAATCATCGATCCACCAACACCTTGCTGCAATGAGAACCCCAGTTTTCAGACATATCAACAAACTAGATTGGCCTCAAGAGTCCAGAGGGATCCATGTGATGTGAGGAAGAGCAAATACCTGATCTAGTACATATCTCACAGCTACTGTCGGAATAGAGACTCCATGTTTTGTGGCTATGCTCTTCATCGTCCGAAGTAGACTTTGGAATAGATTTCACCCTCCCCAGGCATCAACCATCTGTAATGTAACTTTCAAAAATCATGAAACTGTAAAAGCATGCTGATACTGTAATTTTATGAACTCATGAGCCCTAAAGCCAGACATTAAAAACTGTCGATGATAGAGTGGATCTGTAAACGATTGAACAATTACCCTTTTGTACTTTTGGAGAGAAGGAGTATTCAAGCGCGGACCAGCAAACCGGATTGTTAGATTGGCATCAAGAAACTTCTCTGACAGGAAGCCACCCATCACTGTTCCATAACTGCACTCAAAGACAAGAAAAAAAGTGTGGTTAATCAGTTGTAAAATGGAAGAAGTCAAACAAGTATTTCAAAGTGTATAATTGCGTTATAAGTTTGATGCCTGTGAGCTCGCAGTGCTGAGCCATTTTTTGTTGAGGACGCATGTCTACAATGGAATGTTGCACCTGCAAAAGTTTTGCAAAAAGAGTTTTACAGATAAATGCGTCTGAATAAAGGCATAAATCGTCAGGACAGCGGGCTGCATTTACCTTATTGCTAACAACAGGGATTCCATTCTCTAAGAAGTCTCTCTGTATCAAAATTGGTTAAAGCAACAGTCTTATTTTACCTGCAAGCATTTCAAAGGTGCAACTTAATCAAACCAATAGATAGATAAAAAGGAAAATCACAAGAGAGAACCTTATCTTCTTCTTTTAGGTCGGTAAGGTGTTTCAGTGCATCAAGATAACCATCATTTGCATAATCCCACCTATTCCAAATTAAAGTACGCAGAGTGAAAATGGTAACTACATTAGCTATGTAAACTGCTAAGCATTATGGATTAATTTTAATAAGCATTAAACTATCTTTCCATGTTGATTTCAGTGGAAGTAATAAATTCTCAGTCTTGGTTCTCTTTTTCTGAAGCAAAATAGTTCGCACCTTATTGTAACATGAAGGCATATAACCATCGATTTTGTTAGTAGAGCAAACTCATAAGGCCTAGGTAATGTGGGTTTCTTGCTAGATTAAAAGGCAAGCCACCAGTGTAAAACATTTTTGCAGTCTCTTGATCCAATTCGTCTTTGTCTTCAATACTAAAGGCTCTAGCATTTGGAGAATATGCATGCTTTCTTTTTTTTTAAGAAACAAATAACGTTTCACAATGCTACGGAACCACACTAGAGCCATAATAGTTTTTCTTCCTCTCAAAGTCAACTTCCAACTGTTTCATTTCAACTTGCTGACTCTTTAATTTTTTCTTGCATATAGCAATATCTTCATTCTTTATCCCAAAGAGACGCACTCTAATTCTCGAATACGAACTTTGCCAAATCTCATTGAAAATATTACACTTAAATCTCCAAACACATGCTTTTATTCGTGATAATGCAATTACGTGACCACATACTTGCTCTTGATGATGAAGAGAAATCCTTAATAGTTTTTGGGTTTCCGAGAACAAGATTTACTGTTTTAGATTTTTGAGACATGAGATGTTGCTTAAATACAATTCTAGTTTAATCAAAGTATTTTTTATGCTTTTTTACTTTGAAAAAATGAAGAGAAACGCTTCCATTTTATTTGGCGTCTTTGTCAAGTGTAGCCATTTTCATCTTCTCGCCAGCAATGTTGGACAATGTCCATAGAGATGAAATATTTGAATGGAGCCCCCATAATTTTAGGGGCCTTAAATTTTTTTCTTCCAAATATATATTCAAGATGCAAAAGGTGAAACTTTATAAGTTGTTGTGTTATGGATATTGAATGTATGTTTCAAAATAAGATTAAGGGCCTTATACAAAAAAGAATACATTTTGATGAGGAACCACGAAAAAGTGATGATGTTAACTCCGTTCTAAGTTTGGAGAAAGACTCCAAAAATAATCCATCATAATCGTTCATTAAGTTTTGGTTTATTTCCATACAAGGTTCGAACTTAGAACAATTTCAAGAGTATGAAGATATTTTTGATTTTTTTTCAATCCACAAAAGTTAAATTCAGCAAATGATAATAGTTTGAAGACATTATGTATTAAGTTTGAAATTTTTCTTACGCATTGAGGAACTTTAAGAATATTGATGGGAATGATTTATTTCTCGAAACCAAAGTTTTCAAGGAAGTTACCCATGCACTTAAATAAGACTGTATAAGTATTTTATTTTTTTGAAGAGATAAAAATATTGTTATCCTAACGTATGGGTTGCATATGGATAATGTTCACTATTTTGATTTCAGTTGCTTCAGCTAAAATAAAGTTTTTCTAGGTTGAACTTGATAAAATCTTACTTACGATCGACTATATCACAAAAAAAAAAAAACTAAATAGATTGGCTATGTTATGGATAAAAAATATGATTAGAAATGTTGATTATGCAATTATGAAAACTGATTTGACACCCAAAAATACAAAAATAAATTATTTTTCATAAATATAATTGCTTTTTTAGTTTATAATTTTTTTTCCAACATGAATTTTATTTGTTTTTATTTTTTTACATTTTCAATATGATCCATAAAGTTGAGATCTAACTTTACTTCTCGAAAATGTCTCGGTGTTCTCACCAAATATCTGTTTTGGAGTCGTTATGGTACGGAAATTGTTGACTAAATCACATTTCGGTGCAACATAGTGTAGTACCTGCGTTTCGTTAAATTTTGCTCATACCTTCGATACAAGAGAAAACTATGGATTCACTACTTCTGGTTAATTCTGTATTATATATTTTAATAACAGTAAACAAGTTGCACACTTATTTGGATAAAGCCAAATATAAAATCGGTTGGCCGTTTTGCTTAGAGTCAACAAACTTGTCAAGTCAACTTTTTCAACATTTTTCCACATCAGACCGAACAAAAGTTGTCGACATAATTGTAACCGCTGGGTAACATCATGTGATCAGCGTCATTACACAACACCGGCAAAGTATATTTGGTGTTTTTATTGTTACTCACATGTATCTAGATAATAATATAAATTATGGACTAATGTGGAGATTGTGAAATTGTTAATTAGTTAGCTGTCTTTGTCGCATAAATTTTACAAAATGCTTAGCAATAAGGACCACTTACTCAAATTGATTCCACATCTACATCCACCACACTATTCACATTTTCAACGTGTCTTCAAATTTACCACTTATGTTTTTTTCTTCTTAGTATAAATAAACCCACGCGCCGCAAAGGCTTTATATAGATTAGCTCTTTTATTGTTAATTAACCATTAAAATTTTGTTTTGTCTCTTCGAGTAAAATCTGAAAATGTGTTTACTTCATAATCGAAGGCTACTAGCCTACTACATTGGGACTTAGACTACTTTTATAGCGTCAAAGTACAGAAATAACTGTCATTAGCAGTATTATTTTGGCCAAGAGCATGCGAAGTATTTATTTGTTAAAAAAAGGGTAGATTCAATGAAATTAAAAATGTTGTATAAGAGTCAACATTTCACAAATAAATCAATTGGCATATTTGCTTAATCGCATAAACTAGTTTTCAAACCGTTTGGACTTTGTCGGTTAATGTAGTGTAGGGAGTATTATAATTATATATTACACGTTATAATTATTTTATGAGATACCGCTTCATAAGTATCAAACTATGGGCACCAACAATATGACTTCAATTATTCTTTTCTTTGCATAATTAATTATGATCTTAAGAGCATATTAGTTTATTCAAGATTTCTATTTTTATTATTTCTTATCAATTAGATAGAAAAAACTATTTAAATCTAAATTCTACTGCACAAAATTTACGCAAAGATATTGGAATATAATCACGCGTGTTTTTAGCTATTTACAAAGACTATTAGTTTATAATTGTTTACTCTAAAACTTCAAATAACTAATGTTGTAAATACAAAATATTTATCAATTCCACATAAAAATCAAACTGTAAACAAAATATTTTTTTACCAATTGGAGAGACTTATATATCCTAATGTTCACAAAAATAAACAGTTGTGATCGTATCTTAGAATCATTGCATTTTATAAAACGAATAGAAAATGTGTATGACTAAGATTAATAAGTCAGCATATTTGATCCAATTGGAATTCAAATAAAAGTGGATTCAACCATATGAAGACAACTTTTGATTCTACAAAAGCAAGTAAAACTACATTCCAAATCAAGTCAGCAGCTAAATTCTAATCGAATAGTTTCGAAAACTCTATTTTTTCCTATATAACCCAACTTACTGATTTTGCAAATCTAAAGAGCTAACATATAAAACTGAAATTCTCGAACCTTACAAAGATAGATACGATGGAGTTAGTATTAAAGGAAGAAACTCCAGATAAAAGTACAAATGAAGAAGTAAAAAGAGGACAAAAGAGAAACGAAAAGATACCTTATTCCAATAAGAAAATTAGGGCAGGCATTCGGACCGGACCGAAATACATCGAACTGATTGAACCAAAATTTTCGGTTTTTGGTCCAATTTCGGTTTACTCATAAACACCGATCGGAACCCAATTATTTTTGAATTTGATTTTCGGTTCGGTCGGTTCGGTTATCTTAAACCGAAATTTTATATATTTAAACCAAAAAATCTGAAAACTGAACCAAAAAAATTGAACCGATGCAACTATTTAAGAAACCGGAGCAAACCAAAAATTTAGTTCGGTTTAATTCGGAGTCAGTTTTAAAAAACTGATAACCGAAAAAACCGAATGCCCAGTTCTTAGAAAACAACGATGGTGCCTACAGATTTTTTGGATCAAGAGAGATTTTAGAAGAAGATTTCTAGAAAACAACGACGATTGTTGTCGAAGAACAATGGACGGTTTAATTTCTTTTAGGTTTGGGTTTATTTGTGACTTTTAATTTTATCTAAATAATTTTAAATTTTAATCGCCGCGAATTGCTGCGATAAATAGTGACCACAAATTTTAATCGTTAGTCGGTACAACCGAATGTTATAACCAATCACTAAACTAATAACCATAAAATAAACAAGTTTTGATCGCGGTCATCAACAACAAACAAACAAACAAAGTGTTCATCAAATTGTATGAATTCATCGTACGTGACCTTTCTCATTTCCAAATAACCATTTAACCTCATATATCAAAGTTTAAAATATAGATGAAATTTTACGTGTTCAACTAATTACAACAGTGAACAAAAAATATGATATGTAGAACAATGTCGGATTTGTTGACTCGTTTGGTCTGTGGGTCAAACCGGAAGACCATTAAGCAATCAGATTTACTTAATGAGACTCAGGCTGTTAAGGCCTAATGTTTGTTGTGACTCGTTTTGTTCATGGGCCGAGCGAAAGCCCAAGTTCAGCTCATCATGAACTTAACTAGGGTTTAGGCTAGATTGATTCTTCTTCTTCGATAACTTTTCTTTACGTTTTTTTCCACCATTGTAATACAGAGAATAAGAACTCACTGTAACAGAGGTATTGGATTCCAGATCAATTTTTGAAGAGAGATGTACTCACTAGTTTCAGTGAGGAACTCTATAAATCCCGCATACTCATTTCCTTTTCTTTGCGAAATAATCGAATACTCAATTGCTAATTTCCGCCATCGTAATTGAGCTATAAGCCGAGCTGATGCTTTAACAAGTGGTATCAGAGCTGCAGTTAGGAGAAAGATCTAAGGTATCAAGATCAAAGCAGGAGATTAACAAGGAGGTTCAAGAAAGGGATATACGTGACACACGGTTGTCGCAGTTCTTCATCTTCTTCTCTTGGAGACTTTGAGGAGACATAAAGGTCGAAGATATTGTTTTGCTCGCAAGAAAATCAGAAAAGGATTAGTATTAGCGTGCGTATCAAGAAACAAAAAGCACTCATATAGAACAGTCAAAAGCATCAAAGTATCAAAATTTTCAAGATTCGCAAATCTCAAATATGGAAGTTATCTTAGGAAAGTTTGAGGTTGAAAAGTTCGACGGTAAAAGAGACTTTGGGTTATGGAAATATAGGATGCTAGGACAGTTTGAAATTCCTGGTCTACTCACTGTTCTTTAGAAAGATCATGAAGATGTTTGGCCTATGAAGGAAGCATCTGTGATAGATAAAGAAACGGGTAAAGAGATTAAGATAAGCAAGCTAGTCACTAAGGATCCTCAATGGGAATTAAAGGATCGAAGAGCAAGAAGCTTGCTCAGGCAATGTCTATCAAAATCAGTTATGTGGAAAATAATGAATGAACCTACAAACATTTAAACAATGGAAGACCTTATAAAGAGATTAGCAGACTAAGACGAAGGCAAATAGGGTTTACCTAAAGAGACAGTTTTTGCTATACAAGATGGATGAGGACAAGTCTATTGAGGAGAACCTTGATGTATTCTTTTAGTTGATCGGAGACTTAGAAAGTTTAAAAGTCACCATTCATGATGAGGATCAAGCAATAGCATTGTTAAACAACTTACCATCTCAATATGACCCACTCATACACACTCTACAGTTTGGAAATGCCAAAGACCACATTAACAATGGATGATGTAATACCATGATCCTATGGAATGGAATCAAACATAAGGCAAAAGGGGTTATTAAACAAAAGGAAAAATCATTCGGAAGGCTTAACAGTTGATGACAGAAACTGATCAGAAAAGAGAAATGTTAAAGTTTCAAGAAAGAACAAAGGCAAGTCTAAGAGTAAAGGACGATCTAAGTCTAGATCAAGACAAAACAGTGAAGAAGTTAGGACATGCTGGATATGTGGAGATGAAAATCACTGGAAAAGTGATTACCCACAGAAGAAGAACGGAAAGGGAAAGGAATTTGTAAATGTTACAGTAACAGGTTCAGAAAATTCAGCTTATACAGCAAATTCAATCGCAACTACTGAGGAATGGATAATGGATTCAGGTTGTACTTTTCATATAACTCCTAGGAAAGACCTCATTACATATGGTAGAGTTTGAAGGAAACAAAGTTTACATGGGAAACAACTCATATTGCTCAGTCAAGGGAGTTGGTAAGATCTTAATAGAGAATTCAGAAGGTAACATAGTTACCTTAAAAGATGTGAGATATGTACCAAAAATGACTAGAAACCTAATCTCTTACGATCAATTGGAAGAATTGGGATGCTACTATCAAGGAAAAGATTTTAACATTCAGTTTTAAAAGAGTAATGGAAACAAGTTCCTATCTCGTAAGTATCAGAACGACCTATATTTCCTAGAAGGAAAAGTGCTAAGCTCAGAAGTTAATATGGCTAAGTCAATTATTGATGTAACAACGAGATAGCATCGTAGATTAGCTCATATAGGAAAAAGATCAATCGAGACTTTGGTCAGAAAGGGTCATCTAAAAAAAGAGGAAATAAAGGCGATGGGATTCTGTGAAGTATGTACGTTAGGAAAGGCACACATACTTAGTTTTCAAAAGGGAAAACACACAACAAAATGTACTTTAGAGTACATCCATTCATATTTATGGGGTTCACAGAATACTACACCTAGCATTTCAGGATGTCAATACTTTATCAGCTTTATTGATGACTACTCTAAGAAAATTTGGATTCAGTTTCTCAAAAGGAAGAGTGATGCATTTCAAGCATTCAAGGACTGGAAAACTTTGATAGAAAATCAAACAAGGAAAAAGATCAAGTGTTTGAGAACTGATAATGGACTTGAGTACTGTAACAAATAGTTCGAATACTTATGCAAAGAATCATGGATTAAAAAGATACAGAACATGTGCCTATTCACCACAACAAAATGGAGTATCAGAAAGAATGAATAGGACTATAATGGAGAAAGTGAGG
The DNA here is from genome assembly GCA_023374145.1 of Lepidium sativum. Classification (NCBI taxonomy): domain Eukaryota; kingdom Viridiplantae; phylum Streptophyta; class Magnoliopsida; order Brassicales; family Brassicaceae; genus Lepidium; species Lepidium sativum. Next base: position 40,966 of record JAKUCM010000772.1, on the reverse strand, counting down.
AGCATGCTTTCGGAATCAGGCTTAGGTGGAGAATTTTGGGCAGAGGAAGCAAATATGGCAGTATATCTTATAAACAGATCACCAGCAGCATCAATTAACTTTGATGTACCAGAAGAAATGTTGGTTTAACTCTTAACCTCAGTATAGTCACCTAAGAAGTTTCGGTTGTATAGCATATGTTCACACTATTCAAGACAAAATAAGTCCTAGAGCTATGAAAGGAGTCTTTATTGGCTACGAGATGAAAACTAAAGGTTACCATATTTGGCTAATAGAAGAAGAAAAGCTAGTGATAAGCAGAGATGTGGTCTTTAATGAAGATGAGCTATACAAGGACTCTTTCACAAAAAAAAACAGAAACCTAAGGCTAAGCAAAGTAAGGAAGAAAGGAAATCTGAGAAGAGGGTAACTTTCAGAGTGAACTTAGAGGAAATACTTGGAGAGGATAATCAGCAAAAAGGGGTTGCAGGGTCAGGTGGAGTGAGTCCATAGTATGTTCCAGAAGGTATAAGTGATGATGAGAGTCAATTAGAATCATGAAATTCAGAAAGAAGTGAAACTACTTTTGATGGCTACATATTAGCTCGAGATATAACGAGAAGAACTATAAGACCTCCCTCTAGGTTTGAAGAAGCAGACATAGTTGCTTTTGCACTATAAAGTTTAGAAGAAATTGAACTTGAGGAATCTAAAAGCTACTCAAAGGCAATGCAGAGTAAAGACAAAGAGAGATGGATTAAAGCATCTGATGATGAAATGAATTCCCTTATCAGAAATAACACATAGATGCTAGTCGATAAACCTCATAAGCAAAAGGTAATTGAATGCAAATGGTTATTCAAGTTAAAACCAGGCATACCAGGAGTTGAAAAACCAAGATTTAAAAGCAGATTGGTTGCTAAGGGTTATGCACAGGTTGAGGGAGTTGATTACAATGATATTTTTGCACCAGTAGTTAAACATGTTTCAATTAGGATTCTTTTATCTACAGTCACTAATTGGAACATGTAACTAGAACAGATGGATGTAAAAACAGCTTTTCTACATGGAACACTACAGGAAGAAATCTACATGAATCAACCAGAAGGCTATGAGGTAAAAGGCAAAGAAGGAAAAGTTTGTTTACTCAAGAAATCTCTATACGGTCTAAAGCAGTCACCAAGAAAATGGAATGCAAAGTTTGATGATTTCATACGTAAACAGCAGTTTCGGAAAAATAAGTATGATCCATGTGTGTACTACAAAGGAAAAATAGTTGATGACATGATATACCTTCTCCTATACGTAGATGATATGCTCATTGCATCAACACAAAAACAACAGATTGTAACTCTAAAACAATTACTGAGCAAGCAATTTGAAATGAAAGACCTAGCGCCAGCATGAAAGATTCTAGGCATGGACATTTTCAGAGACAGAAAACAGGGCACAATCAAATTGTCACAAGAAAGCTACATCAAGCAGATTCTCAACACATTCAACATGAGTGATAGCAGATCAGTTTCTACACCCCTTGGGGTTCAGTTCAAACTAAAGAGCATCTCTACAGACGATGAAGAAACATAGACAGAGGGTATGGAAGACGTACCTTATACAAGCGTAGTAGGGAGCTTGATGTATGCAATGGTTGGATCTAGGCCAGACCTCGCTTACTCTATTGGCATTGTTAGCAGGTTCATATCAAAACCAGGAAAGACACATTGGTTAGCAATGAAATGGATAATGAAATATCTAACAAAAGCAGCAAAGATCAGTTTAACGTTCAAAAAGGACTCAGAATTCAGAATTAAAGGTTACAATGATGCATATTTTGCTTCAAATTTAGATAAACGCATATCAATTTAGGTTATGTTTTCACAATTGGAAACAATATGATAAGCTGGAGATCAAGACTACAGAAAATTGTAGCGTTACAACAAAATTTGAGTATATAGCATTATCAAAAGCTAGCAGAGAAGCAGTGTGCATACAGGGAATATGCAAAGAAATGAAACTATGTACAGGAATAGTTGAAATTTACTGTGACTCTCAAAGTGCAATCTATCTAGCAAAGAACATAATTTGCAGCGAGAGAATAAGAAGATCTTACTATCTTCTTCGTAAATCTGGAATATGTAGAAGAGATAGGAAGGTTTTTCTTACCGGTTTCCCTTACTCAGACTCAGATCCACCGCCAAAGGAGCGTCAGGTTTACCGGAAAAAAGGGTGAGTGAAGACAAATCTGTCAAAATGACTAGATCTGTTGTTGCATGATGTCAGGAAACTCAGGTAAAAGGAGAGAAGTGAAGGAGACTTACAGAGAAGTTGAGTCGTCACTCAGAAGAAAACAAGATCCACCGATGATCTTGAAACCCTCCAGAAAGCGAGGTGCATGAAGGAAGTAAAATTGAGCTCCGGAAGTTTCAGAGCACCATAATCGTTTTCGCAGAGAAAGAAAGAAGAAAATATGAAGAAGACAAGAGGAGAAGAGGAGAGAGTGAGATGCGGCTAGGGTTAGCTCTCAGACCAAAATGAGCGACAAAGGTGGAGATTGTCGGATTTGTTGACTCGTTTTTTCTGTGGGCCGAACCGGAAGCCCATTAAGCAATGAAATTTGCTTAATGAGACTCAGGCCGTTACGGCCTAATGTTTGTTGTTCCTCGTTTGGTTCATGGGCCGAGTGAAATCCCAAGTTCAGCTCATCACAAACTTAGCCAGGATTTAGGCTAGATTCATTATTCTTCTTCGATAGCTTTTCTTTACGTTTTTTCCACCATTGTAATACATTGAACAAGAACTCACTGTAACAGAGCTAATGGTGATAATGGATTCTGGATTAATTTCAGAAGAGAGATGTACTCACCGGTTTTAGTGAGGAACTGTATAAATCCCGCATATTCATTTCATTTTCTTAGCGAAACAATCGAATACTCAATTGCCAATTTCCGCCATCGTAATTGAGCTATAAGCCGAGCTGATGCTTTAACAACCAAAGGAAAGTAAAACAACGTTACGCAAATATATTTCTATTAATATACAAAGATATATGAACATTTTAAAAATTGTATATATATAGTGCAAACTATTATTTTATTTTTATGGTTATGGACCTAATCATCCAATATTACACACTTTAACCCACAATAGTAACCAACTACATTCATAGACACATTCGTGTTAATCAAGCAATCTCATCATTAACAATTGTCCAAAATAACTAATCGAATTTACATAGATCGAACTCCTCTCATTGGAATTTAGGTAACCATATTAAATTCAAGAATATTCAATTGAGATTCCAAGAAATTAAGACCCACTAGGGCTGCTAAATTAATATAATTAAGAGATATAATACACAGATGGTGTCAACAAGCATGTTCAACAATAATTGGTCAGTTAGAAATAGGCTCTATCTATGTTGCAATAATAGATAGATATCTTGATGATCCTAAGTCCTTTGTTTGATCCAAACTGGTAATCCACCATTAACTGTTGCGGTTAGACCAGGCGTAAACTGGAGCTTTTTGGTTGCTTTCGGACCAGCAACTCGTGTTTCGAACTTCCCAATGATTGCAATGGCTATCGATTTCATTTCCATAATGGCCATTTCTTTCCCTACACAAGCCCTAGCTCCGGCTTGAAAAACGGGATATTTAACCGGATTTTCTGGTCGGAATTTGCCGAGGTTATCTAACCATCTCTCCGGTTTAAACTCTTCATAATCCGGGCCCCAGATTTGGCCCATCCGACCCATTGCGTAAGCATGGTACGTGACCCTAGTCCCTCTTTTAACACATGTACCATCAGATAAAACGTCGTCGTTTAGGGCAAATTTGGAATCGAATTGAACCGGCGGAAACAATCTCATGCTTTCGTACAGAGTCGCATGCAAATAATTCATATCTCTCATTTCATCGCAAGACGCAGTGACTGAGTTAAAACCGGGATCCATGACCCGGTTTAATTCTTCCCGGATCCGGTTTTCTATTTTCGGGTGATGTGCCAATAACCAGAAAAGTCCGGTTAATCCGGCAGCCACCGTGTCACGACCAGCCAATAGAAAGTTCACGACGATGTCTCGGAGATACTCGTCGTCGTCCTCCGCCACAACCGCCATGAATCTCGAGATCAAATCGTTGTTATTCATTAAACCGATTCTCCTGTGTTTCTTAATCAAATCTCCGGCTAACCGGTTTATCACATCGATTGATTGTTTAAGCTTTTTCTCAGAACCAATCCCAAAGAACCTTTTGATTTTCCACACGAGAGGAAACGGAGCTAAAGCTCTTTTCGCCGATAACGTCGAAGCCGTGTCAAAAGCGACGGCTAATTCGGATGTCGGAAAAGGAAGCCGGAGACAATCTGGGTCGAATCCAAAAGACAATTTGCTAATCGTATCGAACGAGAATCTTCTAAAGACATCTTGTAGATCCAAAATCGAATCGGGACTATCGGAGAATGAGGTCAAAATCGGAAGAAGACGAGTCTCGATCTCGGTTTTAACGATCTCGTGAGCGAATACTCTAACAGAAACACTTCCAAGTTCCAAACTCGAAACTTTTCTCTGAAAACGCCACGTGTCACCATCGGAATTGAAAATTCCACGGCCTAAGAGATCACCGAGGATGACGGAAAATTGTTTGCCTTTTGGGTAATTGTGGAAAAGGGTTTTGAGAATATGTTCAACGTTTCCTGGATTCGCTGTGATAACGTTGTTTAAAACGTGGACTTTGATCGTAGAAGTTGGAGATTGCCGGAGAAGATGAGTGTACCAATCGCTAAGATTGACGAAATCTTTCCTCCAGCTTGAGGTGAGATACGCATGGCAGATCTCACAGCTGCAGTAACGTAGTTTCTGATGAAAGATTACGTGAAAGAGTGAGAACAAAAGGAAGCAGAAGATGGAGACGATGATGAAAGATATAATTAGTAACATTGTTGAAGAGAGAGAGATAGAAGAATGCGAAGGTGAGAGGAAAGAGGTAAAGAGATGAGTGTGTTACGAGAAAACTTTGAGTCAATTTAAATAGACAATTTTAAAAAATTTAGTGTAGACAGACATGTTGTTCTCCCACGTTTATTTGTGAATTTCTTTTAGATTTATTTACCTTTATGTAAGGTATTTATATAAACAAAAAGCAAATAATAATGAATTAATGATGCTATAAGATTCCTTATTCGAAGAAACAATTTTAACTATTTTTTAAGTCAACATGAAATACCGGACAAAAAGATTCATTATTTGTTTTCGTACATAAGACTTTGGCGATGATTATCGATGCATTGCATTATTTTGTCAGGCTAGAGCAGGTCTAACGGGTGTTTTAAGTAGAGTTCTTAACAATTAGTTATGATTATTTTAATAAAAACAGGCTTAATAGGAGAAGAACTGGTTCTATATTAAGAGTTTTAAGGATTCTTAAGAGACGCTTACGTGTCAAGTATTTATTGGATATGAATTAGAAAAAAAATAGAAAGGAGATGAGGAAAATAGGGTTCATTTTGCCACAAAAAAATTTTCTTCCTTTGTCTCTTCTCCAATGGCGAGACGAGCGAAACTCTTCATCTATGTGGCTCGCATATCATCATCAGAATGAGCAATCAAGCAAATTGAACCGTCGCCTTCGATTTGGCCGAGACGCTTCACAACATCGGTGGAAAGAAAAGTATATGTCGACAACATCGGAGGGATTCTAGGGTGAAGGTATCGCCCTCATCGGTGGTTCTACTCGTTGTTGCATCTCAGATTTTTTGTCAGGGGTAAATTGCCTATTTTACCTCTTTTAGTAGATTCCATTACTGTTGAAAGCTTGATCTCTTTCTATTAGTCAAAATTAAACTTCATCTTTGCTTTGTTTATCCTTTCTTCCATTGATTTCTAGATTATTAGAAGAAAATTCGTATTTTTAATGTATTTTCCTAGAAATAGGATCCAAATGTTGAGGCTTTTTTTTGTGTTTACTTTCATGATCTATACCAATTGTGACTCAGATCTTTAACAATTTTGGTTTTGGGTTTTGGCATAATCTCTGGATAAAGTCTACACCGACGGTTCCTCATTGTAGTATGGCAAGTGTAATTGGTCTGTGTTTGAGAGCTAAGCTTAAAGAATGTTTGCCACTTCATTCTAAGGTCTTCTATGGTTTCAAAACACTCTTTCAATCTATTTTGACTAATACACATTCTCAATTGTCACTTGTTACATATGCTTGATTGCTTTTGTTTCGTTTTGCTTATGTTTCAGGTTGATATCAGAATGACTCATGACTCTCACGCCGATGAAATTTCAGGTATGGAGGTCATATAAATAATTATCTACTAGAACCATCTCTTTTATATGTTTAAGCTGGTTGTGTCATGTATACTTTCTATAAGGACAGTTCCAGCTAATCATTTTTAAGGACAGTTGCCAAAGAACCCGCTAGTTTTACAGGTTCTGAGGTAAAGCACAACCTATATGATTGATTGTTCTTATATTTTCTATGCAATATTCCTTCTTTCTTATACGCTAGTCCTTTAAATTCTTGTCAGGTCCGAATGATTGATGACGACCTACCCCTTGCACAATTTGCTGTTGCCTTTGAGGGAGCATCTTGGACAGATCCAGATTTCGTTGCTCTTATGGTTATGCAACTATGTTGGGATCTTGGAACAAGAATGTTGGTGGGGGAAAACACATGGGGTGAGTTTGCTTGTTGGCTTACATTTCCAGCCATGGATTTATGTTCTTGCAATGCGTTGATGTAACTCTGTATGTCTATGTGCAGTTCTGACCTCACCGAGAGGGTTGCCATTAATGAAATAACAGAAAGCATAATGGCATTCAACACCAACTACAAGGATACTAGACTGTTCGGCGTTTATGCAGTTGCTAAGGTCAACCAAAAGATCCATATAAGCCTCTTCATAAAAATTTATAGTATATAAGCACATTGGGAGAAGATAACAAACCATAGCTTTCATTATATCTGATGCTTAATTGTCTTCTCTCATTGAAGAAGTAGCTAGATCATTCTTATAAGACGTCTTGATTCTTGTACTTAATCCAGCTTCTGACAGGTGCTTGTTTGTACATGTGCTTGTTTGTACTGCAACTCTAGCGTGGGGTGTAAATCTACATGCACATACAGTTGTAATTAAGGTATGCCTATGTGTACATTTATCGATTTTTAGTCGCTTTCACAAATAAATGTTTCTATAAAGCCAAACTCCATTTTTTAATCTGTGGCTTTGGGAGATCAATAAGTGGTGTTCTTTTATGCCATTATATTACATTATCTTATAGCTCAAATATGTTCGGTTTATTTTAGGGAACACAACTGTATGATGCCAAGGCTGGTGGGTGGAAAGACTTGGGAATGCTTGATGTCATGCAGGTATTTGACCAAGTATTCACATTTAACATTTGTAATTTTTTTGTAAATTTTAAGAACCTTGTGTGGGGTTCTACCATTGGAACCCCACAAAACTTAAGAACCTCATTAGGGGTATTTAAGTGATAAATTGTAATATAAAAATGTTAAGCATCCCATTTGGGGTTCTAATGAATGGAGTTGGTCTTAGGTACGCGGCTATATTGTACAAAAGAAAATAATAAAAAAATTATAAAGTTAGAGAGAAAAATTCCTCCATAAAATTAAAGATTTAATTAGTACTAAATTCCGTTATTTAACAGATCAAAAAATTATTAGAACACTAAAATTAAATGTGTTCTATGTTTATTTTTAGTTTTTATTATTTTAAAAATCTAAACAAAGTCTCACAGAAAAGATATTTACAACAAAAACTATTGAGCCAAAAATCTTACTACCTAAATTCTATAATAAAAATTCAAAATACAGTTTTACTTTAACAAGGCTAAAAGCTTCTAAATTGTAGCATCCTCTTTATAAATATAGGTTATATGCTAAAATGAAATATTACAAATATTTTCAATAAATTTGTAATTCTTTTTTGATGTTTTCCATAAGAATCCCTTCTCGTATTTTTGTGATTTCAATGTCATTTATGTGAGTTCCAAAATTTGTGTTGTCATTTTTTGTATGTCTCATTACCTCGGTAAATCCTCATCTGATATGTGCGAAATTCTAATAAAATTATATAGTCATGTGGTAGTCGTTGTTACTCTTTTTTAACATGGATATACCGTATCTAGGAAATCCATAAAGAGTCTTCAATTTCTTCTTCTAAACGCCAAATATCCTTTGAATAACAAAACCTCAAGATTTATGATATCGATTAAACAATTCTACCTTATTTCTAGGAGAGGGATTATTGTTTAATTGTGACATATGATACCTGACAGTCATGTTTCGTGAAGATCTAAATGACACTAAAAATCCCTTGTTAATTTGTATTGTATTGGTTATAATACATTCTTTATATTTCAGACTTCACATGCATAGGTGAACTCCATCCATGGCCCTAATAAAATCCACTAAAATATGACCATATTTTTCCTTCATTAACTTTCGTTCAAGAATCCAGCTTAGTTATTCTCTTGTTAGAATTCTGATATAATCACAAACAATTAACTTTGTTACTCTAAAATCTTCGAAAATAAATATATTCATTGTCTCTTGTGTTCGCCCAAATTGCAACACAACATCTTTCCAAACCTTGTAGTGCTCATATATACATAAAAATGGTTATATATACTCAAATACTTGTTTTTTGGAGTCACTGCACTTTTATTAAATTATAATCTAAGCTTTAAACCACTTTTATATGAAGCTTGTATTATCGTATTCTCAGCTACACTAGTTGGTATCAGATTCCAACAAATTTAATTTCTCAATTAAAACTCATTCTTCATTGTTTTGTCAATGGTTCTAGTAAACCGGTTAATGAAGACCATAATAATCTTTGCAACTTGTTTGCCACATTTACGGCTGGTCTTCAAGATGCGTTGAGTATTGCTATTGAAACAACGTTAACAACATTGTTTGCTCAACAATAGTATGAAATTTAATGTCATAGATGATGATCTTACTGATGACAATTAGTTTGATATCCATCGCCACAATCACCATGGTCAGGCTGCTCCACACCGTTATCCTTGTCGTGATAACTCTGATACCCATCGTGATGATCGCTTTCGTGGTACTCACCCTCGTGATAATTCTGATGCTCATCATCGTGAAAATAGAGAACGTGAGAGTTACTTTTTGATGAATTCGTTGATAGGCTCCATTGTGTTGAAGAAATTCTTGACTTTAAGCAAGCTCCCACTGATATGCGGGTTCCTTTGGTTGCTACGCGTTTCAAGAATTGTGCGATGGTTTAGTGGTAATATCTTAAAGATTCTCGTCATCGTTTTGGTAAAAAGAAGATTGACTCTTGGGAATAGATGAAGAAATACATGCGTTGGAGATTTCTACCTTTCAATTAAGAACATACTCAATATAATGAGCTCCAAGCTTTACATTAAGACAATCGTTCTGTTCATGATTACACGACTAACATCTTCAATATGACCGTGCATAATTAATTTTTGGAAAACAACTTGTTGCACGATCTATCAAGAACTACGTCTTTAGTTATAAACGATTATGCAATAGTTTAATCCTACCTCTGTTTCTAAAGCTCATCAACGAGCTCTTGCTATGGCAATTCAGTACCATGCTCCATGGTCCTCTGTTTCATCTTGTCCATGTCTTCGTAGTGAGATTTTTATTGACTCCACTTCTACACCATCTTCTGAACCCTTTGCTATGCGTTCAACTCCTAAGATATCACTCATTCTAATTATATTGCTACCAATCGTATCCCTCGCATTAGTGCTCTGCATTGCCACACTTTTGGTGAAAACAATGATTGTTCCACCGCTTATCTTGAAGTCTACAAAACATGGGTTGCTCATAGTCAAAGCTGAACCAAATGATGCTCCTCATTTTGACGAATACTTTGATGATGACGAGTAACCATAAGAGTTGATTGCTAGTGACACATGCCATTTTCTCGTCCTCTGTCGTTCTTGTTTTATGCCTCGTGCACCTCAAGAATGGTAGTTTCATTGCAACCTTTTTCAAACACATGCACCATTAAAGGGAAGATTTATACTTTGATCATTCATTCTAGTAGTTGCACTAAAGTACTCTCGCTGGAAGTAGTACAAAAGTTGGGTCTCATGATAGTCACACATCTTGCACCGTTTAATGACAACAACAAAGTCCCCATCCTGCAACATGTCATTGTGAACTTTTATGTTAGGTCTTATAAAGATTCAGTCTCTTGTTTTGTTGGTTCGATGGACGCGTGTCACCTTCTTTTAGATAGTTTGTGGCTATATGATCGTAACGCTACACATAAAGGCATAAACAACACTTATAATTTCTCTTTCAACAAGCACCTGGTCACTCTCTTTCCTTCGCCAGATTCGTTTGAATCTCTTCATTTTCGTTCCAAGTCATTGCCACCAAAGCCCGTCACAGTGCCTACATCTTTATTGATATTGACTAAGCCTGTGTTGAGGCACAATTAACCGCTACTTAGACGATTTGTGCGCTAGTCCCCACTTCAGCTGATTATTCTCTCCCTACAAATGTTCCTTCTGCTTTCCTGAAATTGTAAAAGCCATTGCTTTCACAATTTTTTCCGGCCGATTTACCAAACGGTTGCCTCCTTTACAGGATATTCAATATCACATTGATCTTGTCCGTGATGCAGTGCTTCCCAATCATCCCTATAATTGTATGAGTCCACAAGAACATTATGAGTTACGTCGTAAAGTAGAAGAATTACTTCAACGTGGACATGCCCATGATAGTTTAAGCCTAACGATTGTTCATGCTCTCTTGATTTCCAAAAAGGATGGTAGTTGGCGTATGTGTGTTGATAATCATGTTATTAAATCACGGTATGTTATTGTTTTCCCATTCTTCTTCTAGATGATCTCCTCCATCTTTAAAGCGGCTATCACCAAATTATGATTCGTCTTAGTGATGAGTGGAAGACGGATTTCAAGACACATGAGGGTCTGTTTGAGGGGATGCTCATGCCTTTTCGGCTCTCAAATGCTCATAGCACATCTGTGCGTGTGAAGAACCAAGATCTCCAACCCTTAATTGGCATGTTTGATATCATTTATGTTCATGCCATAAGAATTTTTTGTAGTGATTTGGCAAGTTACTTGAATCACCTTTTTGCGGTTCTTACTATTCTTCGCATATATCAACTTTTTGTTGTTAGTAAGAAGTGTGTGTTTGGCGCAAACAAGGTTTGTTTTTAGGCTATGTGATTTCCTCTGAAAGTTTGAAAGTTGATCCAAGCAAAGTTGAAGCTATAAATTCTTGGCCGACTTCTACAACTCTCACCGAGGTTTGCAGTTTCCATGGTCTTGCATCCTTTTAACGTTGTTTTGTTCATCAATTCAACAACATTATTGCTCTTTTGATCAATTCTATGTGCCATACCTCTTTTGTTTAGACACCAGGTGGAACATGCATTTACCATGATCAAATAGAGGTTTACTTCTACTCCAATTCTGTGATTACAAATTTTACTCTTTTTTTTGAGTTACATTGTGATGCATGTAAGTTTGGCATTAACGAAGTGTTGAGTCAGCAAGGTCGTCTGGTAGCTTGAGCTTGTTATAGTATTTACGATGTTGTCCAATCCATCAAGCATTAACGTCATTATCTTTTTCATCATGAATTTGTTCTTTATACAGATCATGATGCTTTAAAGCACTTAGGTATCAAGATAATATTTTTGCTCGACATGATACGTATTTTCAATCAAGGTCACACCACTAATAGGAGTCTTTACATGCCGCTGCCTATTCCAATACAATCTTGGACATACATCAATATGTATTTTGTTTTTGGTCTTCCTTGCACTCAACGTGGGTTCGATTTTATTTTTGTTGTCATCGACTATTTCTCCAAGATGATTGATTTTGTTACTTGTAAGAAGACACCATATGCAATACATATAGCTCAACTCTTCTTCCAAGAAATCTACTGCCTTCATGGGTTACCATTGTCTATCGTTCATATCAAGTCTCTTGTTTCTTTGTCACTTTTGGAGATCTTTGTGGAATCTTTTAGGTACATGTCTTGATATGTGTTCAACTCATCATCCTCAATCTGACAACCAAACGAAGTTACAAACCAGTCTTTGGGTAATATGCTTTGTTGTTTGGTGGGCGACAAAATCAAAACTTGGGATACGGTTTTAGGGCGGGCTGAATCTGCTCACAATCATGCCATTAGCCGCAGTACAATTTTCTCCATTTCGCGTGATTTATTGTGTTGTTCCTCATGGACCTCTATCTTACCACCATACATGACCTTTTCTCGAAATCATGACGTAGCGGTTGATTTTGTTGGTTCTCTTAATCCTATTCATGCGCATGTTCAAAATAATTTGCAGGTTTCTTCCTTGAAATATAAGGTTGCAATGGATCGACATCGTCGCGATGTTCAATTTTCTGTGGGTGATTCTGTTTGGATGTCCCCCCCCCCCCCAGATTATTGAGAAGATTAATCTTTTGTATCGAGTGCTACTTCCACCATGTCTTCGTACTTTTGATGTCTTCAATGTCAAGCATTTAGTTCCTTATATCGTGCAAGATAATAATGTCGATTCGAGGTTGAATCTTTCTTACCACGGGTGACCTAATGCAGCATACTTGTTACTTTCATTTCACTTTTTTCCTTTCGAATGAAATTTTTGTTATATAAAATTTTTTTACTAGTTAATAATTAGTTTTATTAAATTTTCTTTTATTCCAACTAGACTTGCCTATATGGTCGAATATTTTGTTTATTTGAGACACCTTTTCTATTAAATTATACTTAGATCTTTAAATTTTTATGAATTTTTAGATTAAATAAAAACCTTGTGTTCTCGTAATTTTGGCTAAATTACCTTATGATCTCATTATAGCTGAATTTTTTGTAAAATATTTGTCTACCTAACACATGAATTATTGGTTTTCACATATTGATTTTATGTATATAACGATTGATGTGTTACTTGAAACTACATATGTGGATCAAAGGTATGTAAAATAAATTTATATTTCTTTAGATAATATTTATATAAGTATATAGTTATATAAATGTTGATAAAACAAAATCTAAAGTACATGTTGAGATGGGTTATATTTCTGTTGCAAAAAAGTTATGTTAATTTATTATTTTTTATTGTAGTAATGAGTGAACGAAAATTTATATGGAAATGACAAGTCAATTAGATAATTTTGAAACGCGAAAACTCTAAATTTATATTAGTAGAAAAATATAAACATTTACAATGATAATAGATTTTATTCATGCTAAAAAGATTCGATGTGTTTACTCAAGATAAAGTTTTGATTAGTTTCTCTTATGTTAGATTTAAATACAATGATTTATAGGGTTTTTTTTTGTCAACAATTGCATCAATAATATGTAAAGTTCACCCCTAAAAATTTTAATCTATTATTACATTTTTTTTATATAATTAATGTTTTAGATTTTCCACAAAAATTAAAAAACTATTAAAGAAATTTCTAAGCATGATATATTTTATCACAAATTCTAAAATAATTTAACCAATCACAAACACTAAAAATAAAATAATTTTTGTATAGGAATCTTAAAACATCAACTAAAAATGAAACAAAAAATAATTTAAACATCAACTATAGGCAAACAGGATGAGTACAATACAGTAAAGAAAATTAAACTCTTGATGCCAAATTATTAACTTGATTTTCCGAACCACCAAAAAAAAATTGACACTTTGGTAGAGTATTGGAATTAGAATTTGAAGAGATTTGATAATATTTAAATTTTAGTAGATTTGGAAAGATTTTAGGAGATTCTTTAGGTTAAGGATATTTGGTATGATTTTAATTGATTTTTAAGAAATAAAAACAAATCTTTAGGTGATTTAAAAAAAATTTTATTGCGAAAGTTTGTGTGATTCTATATGGTTTTATATAGGGCTGGGATTAAAAACCGTCTTCATTTTACTCATTAGGTTCCACATGTTCAGTTCGACGGGAAGCTCTTGCTGGTGTGCCGAGATTGTGCTGGTGTGGTGAGAGAATCATGACATTCACATCGAAGACGCCTGAAAACCCGTGTAGGAGATTCCACAGATGCTTGAATGATTCATCTAATTTCTTTACTAATTGTTTAAAAATTGAGATTGGAGTGGTAATTGGTTATGTGTGTGATAAAGAGAAAATGAACAACACTTGTTTAAGTGGGTTGATGAAGCTTTTCTAGAGGAACTCAAGCTTGTCGAAGAAAAATGCACCAAATTATGTGACGATGTCGACGATTTGAGGAAGGACATGATTGAAGAGATCAAGATTCAGAAGGAAATATGTAAGAAGGTGAACAAAGAACTCACAAATGCAAATGAGTATATGTTGGAACTGAAGTATTCTACATTGAAGACAAATGGTGTATTTGTTGTAGTTCTAAGCTCAGTAGTTTGGGTGTATTGACTTTGAACACAGTTGGACATGATGTTGTAGTTGTCGAAAGAAATGAGTCTATTGTCATCTGTACTAAACTATTGTTGATTGTTTGACTTTATTGTCGTGTGAAATGAGAATTGTTGAGTGTGAGTTTATTGGGAAATCTGATAATTGATTAGTGTTTAAGATCGATTAAGAAATCCTAGAAAATTAGATTAATAATTGTTTAATTAATAATAGATTTTAGACTAATCTCATGAATCAGTCAAGAGATCTTACAAAAGAAATGGTTTGACCATAACCATAACACATGTACGTATGGCCTACAAAAAACATCAACAAATCGACATGTAATGAGTGTATCTTTGGGTGTCTCCTTGAGTGTCTTGTGTCTGCTGTGTTTCTGTGATTGTGTCAGCTCCACATTAGTAGCAAAACAGAAGAAGATAACATAACTCAATTTCAAAACAGAAGTATTTTCAGGCAATAAAAAACCAGACAATTAGCATACCTCAACGAACATCTTAGCTTTCTTAGCTTTCTTTTCTTTCTTCACTTTCACCTTCAGAAACATCTTACACCCAGCTGCATTATGACCTGCTTCCTTACACTTCTTACAGTGCATAATCCTTCCTTTTCTTCCCAACTTTTGTAGCCCATCTTCTACGGCTTTCCCCTTCTTCTTTGGAGACTCCAACTTACCTTTGATCCTATTGAAGCTCTTTTTTTGTCCCTTCTTTCTACCTGGTAATCTTGGATCTGGTGGTGCAGTTATCAACACATAGTTGTTTTTCATCCAGTACTTTGGACCTCTATTTGGACTCGGTGCTGTATGATATTGCTCCTTTCACACATCAGTACTAAAATATGAACACACAAAATCTTCCACATTCTTTCCTACATCCATCAGTGCACCATAAGCATGCTCGCATGGGATCCCTGTAATTTGCCATTTCATACACGAGCACTCATATTTTCCAGCTGACAAATTCACATAATAAGAATTTTCACCGATTAGCAAAATTCATTGGTGCTAAACAACGCCATTTTGGAACTAAACATACTTTTTAAACGCTGAACAAAACACAGTAAACGTTTTTAATTGTTTAATTACAAGCGTATTATTACACATGAAAAAAATAGTTAATGGCAAGAAATAAAGAGCTCGAAAGTTTATGTATAAAAAGTGAGAAACGAATAAGTTGAGGGGGGAATAATTCATGGACCCTATTTCAAATGCTTGTTGTTTAAAACCCAGTTCTTCACATAACCCTCGTAGCCAAATAGCTTCTTTGCCTGCATCTGATAATTAAATGTATTATGCTTCTATAGTTGATAAAGCCACCACCTTTTGCAACCTTGATCTCCAACTTACAGTGTTTCCACCAGTAGTGAAAATGAAACCTGAAATACATCTTCTCTTATATAAATTCTGAGGAAAATTTTGAGTCACTTGAAACCTCTTATTTAAAAATCATCTTACTTTGTGAACGCCAAACTGATACTAGCATATCCCTTTATATTTTTCATTAACCGCTGAACAATTGACCAATGTATCTTGTTTGGTTTTGATATGTACATACTGACGAGACCTACACCATGGACAATGTCTGGGCGAGATCCTATCATAGAGCACATCAAACTACCAACAACATTAGCATAAGGTACATTATCCATATCCTTTTCGTGTGCAATTTTTTCTTCTGTTGTTGATTTTTGAACCCTGGAAAGAGAGCGTATGGGAGTCTGCATTGACATGCAGTCTTCCATATTATAAGTGCTTAAAAATTTCAACATATAATCCTTTTGAGAAAGAATCAAAGAACCTTCCTTTCTGTCCCTTAAGACTTCCATTCCTAGAATCTTTATGGCTGGCCCTAAATCTTTCATTTCAAATTTGAATTCAACATTCTCTTTAGCTTATGGATTTCTGATTTACTCACAACAACTATAAGCATTTCATCCACATATAGAAGTGTATATTGTAGTTTTTGGTTTATTACCTTTGTAATACACACATATCAAACTCACTCCTTTGGAAACCTTTCTTAAGCACAAAAGCATCAAACCTGTGATTCCATTCTCTATGTGATTGTTTCAAACTGTAAATTGACTTCTTTAGTAAGCACTCCTTATCCTCTTTTTCCTTTTCTACATAACCTTCAGGATGTTCCATGTAGATTGTCTCCTTTAGGGTTCCATGTAGAAAAGCAGTCTTTACGTCCATCTGTTCTAGTTCATGTTGTATTTTGCAACAACTGAAAGTAAAATCCTTATAGAAATGTGCTTCACTACTGATGCAAAGACTTCGTTGTAATCTATACCTTTTGTCTGAGAGTATCCCTTTGCCACCATTCTATCTTTAAATCTAGGTTTTCCAATTCCTGGAATTTATGGTTTTACTTTGTAAATCCACTTACAATCTATAACGTTTTGATCCTTAGGTCTATCACATAAGTCCCAAGTAATATTTCATTTTAGTGAGTCCATCTCCTCATCCATTCCACCATTCCAGAAATCCTTGTCAACACTTTTTTGTGCCTCTTGAAACGTTTTGGTTAAAGTCATGTTCTCTGAACTTGCCAATGCATAGGCTGTGAAGTCTGCATCTGTCTTCTCTGTCTGTCACGAGCTAAGAGATAATTATGATCTTGGTATTCATGTGTCGTTTCCTGATCCTAACATGAACTATCATGTTCTGAATTTGTCAAAACATCTTCTTCATCTGAATCAAGATTTGTAGCTTGATTTCCTCCACCTGACACTGCAACATAAGTTGTCTTTGAATCCTCACCTATAATCTCGTTCAAGTTTTTACTGAAAGTGACACTATTTCTTATCTTTTGAGCTTCCTTTTATTTTCTGTTCCCAAATGTTTCCAAAGAGGACCTTCATCAAACACCACATCTTTACTTGTGATAATAATCTTCTATTCTTCAATTAACCAGATCCTGAAACCATTAGTTCCTTGACCATATCCTATGAAGACACCTTTTGTAGCTCTTGGTCTAATTTTTTCTTTTATTGTATGAACATAAACTATACAACCAAACCCTCTAAGATGACTGTAATCAAGCTTTGTTTCTATCCAAATTTCCTATGGAATTTCAAATTTGATTGCAGAAGATGGTAATCTGTTTATAACATAAAATGTTGTGGCTGTAGTTTTTGGCCAAAATTCTTCACCTAACCCTGAATCTGAAAGCATGCATCGCACCTTATCCATGATAGTCATGTTCATTCTTTCTGACACATCATTTTGTTGTAGTGTATATGGACAAGTTCTCTGCCTTTTGATTTTTAAATCTTTGTACAATTGATAAATTTTTGCATTACAAAATTCCAATATGTTATCTGACCTTAGACACTTGATTTTCCTCTCTGATTGGTTCTCCACCAAAGTCTTCCATTCCACTAACTTTTGAAATCCCTCATATTTTGTTTTAAGAAAATATACCCAGATTTTCTTAGAGAAATGATCAATAAAAGTTATGTAATATTGTGATTCCGCTATACTTGGAGTGACGTGAGGAGATCCCCACAAATCAAATTGAATGTAATCCAAAATTCCCTTTGATAAACTTTATGGCCTTTTCAAACTTTGCTTGTGTGACTTCCAGAGAGCACAAGTTTCACAGAAGCCAATGTCTTTGACCTCTTCCTTTTTTTCTATAACCCTTTTTGGCTAAGGTTTCCATCGTCCTTTGTTTCATATAAGCATGAATCTATGTCATTTCTCTCTAATATCTGATGACTCCTTTGCATTGTTGGCTTCTAGAATTTGAACTTTTCTTTCTAAGTAGTATAGTTCTTTCAGATATTTATCGGTTAGAATCCCTTTTTCACCTTTGAAGAATTCTACTTTGAAATCTTTTCCCATATAATGACATTCTGCTTGTTCTAGCTGTCCATAGGAAATCAAGTTTCTAGACATTACTGGTACATACCTCACATCTTTTAGAATTAGCTGTGATCCATCTTATTGTCTACAGTAATACTTCCTATGCCTTAAACAAGGCAAAAAGTGTTATTTCCCATAGGAACACAATTTCCTTCTAGCTGTCTAAAATCTGTCAACTCACCTCTGTCTGGTGTCATGTGTAAAGTACATCTTGAATCCATTACCCAATCATTTGCTGTTGAAACAAGACTTGCTACATCAGCTGATGACTCTGGTAGTACAACCGTGACATTTGTTGATCTTTGATTCTTTCCCTCTCCATTCTTTTTCCTTTTTGGGCAGTCCTTCTTCCAGAGATTCTTTGTTACACAAGTCCAATAAGCTTTTGAGTTACCTCAATTTACTCTTTGATATACCTCTGCCTTTTGACTCACTCTTGTTCTTTTTACCAATCTTTGTTCCGACCTTCCTTTGGAATCTACCACTAGACCTTCTTGATAGTTTTATTAGAGTAAAGAGTCAACATAAAGGTGGAGACTTCACTTGGTGAAAGAAACCACTCAACCCACAAAAGATAACCAATGTAAATAACATATCGAGTTTTTTAAATTGGGTTTTTACAAACTCACCAAGAGATGTGACACTAGCTGAATCAATGACATTAAGCTGATGAAAGAAAATGATTTAATCAGAAATCTCTAGCTCTTTCTTCACTGTCTTAACAGCTTAAACTTCTCTTTTTCATCTTTATTGGTACGAACATCACTAACTATCAATAGTGTAGTTAGACGTCACGATATAACAAGGCTTGTAAGTACATCAAAAAGAAGCTACTTGATGTAAAAGAAATGGAGACACTCGTTTCATGGGAAAGAAATGCTTAGTGATAAAGCTGTTTTGGTTTGGTTGTTACACTAAATTTTCAAACTTTGAATAAAAATCTCAGGGACTTTAAAAGAAGTCCGAACAGTTATAGAACCAAAAGAATTACAAGATTAGAAAAAATGATATATCAAGATCTCATATTCATAACATCAATGCTCTATCTCCTGAGAAACATAAGTAAACCAAAGCAATATATATATATATCTTCGCGGAGGTTCCATGAAGAAAATATTGTTCTATTGAGCATATATCTCTGCCTCCTGCAAACAACAATATGAAGACTACTTAACATCACAATTCAGAACTGTATAAAAAACATCTTTGAAAAATCAAAAATGTCCCTACGGGGAAGTTACCTTGCCATATGTATGACGTACCATCAAGACTAACCCATGAGGATTTTAATTTTTCTTCATCTGCAACAAAACGGTATGGCCCCTGATGACATGATAGTAGATAGCAACACGAATATTCAGACATACGCAATAGGTACTGATCATATATATGAAGAGTGTGGAGCAAGTAATCCAAAGAAAAAGGGATGTCTTGAGGCGCACGGAAAAGATCGGAGAAGCTTCGGGTAATGGACCGAGGAAGACTCCGGGTGCGGCACAAGTATGGGCCAATGCTGGACCGAGAGGTACCTCGGCCTCAGTACACGGACTGGGCCGAGCAAGAGAAGGAAAGCCTCGAGTGCTAGACACGGGATGGGTCGATAATGGACCAAGAGTTGTCTTGGCCTCAGTTCATATAATGGACCGAGCAAGAATGGGATTGGGTCGACCCAAAGTCGCAGGAAGCCTTGCGTCCGTACGAAGGACGCCTCATAATCCGTACGAAGGATGCAGCCTTCCCGAGAGACCTCGTACTTGGTTCTCTCGGGGCGCGGATCAAGAAAGCGACTTCTAAGGGAATGGTGGGACCACAGACAGCTCCCTGTGATAGTGTGGACCCAACCTTACCTAAAGGAGCCCTTGAAGGCTTGGCGGGCCCACCAGGCTGCCTGTGACTTTAGCCACGAGACCACACGCGACCTACTCTTGCGGGACCACCTTCTCCAATGGATCTCTCCCAGCCAACGGTAACCTTTGATATTTTTCGAGAGCCTTTTTCACTATTTTACCTTATATATAGGCATATGTTGTTTTGGAATTGATTATGGATTTTTAACCAAGTAAAAATGCATTATTTTCTTCATTCTCTTACAATCCTCTCTACATTGATTCTTCAATTCACTCTTAGAGTTTCTTAATCTTATATTCTTACATGGTATCAGAGAAACAAAGATCCTAATCTCATTCTATTCGTGATTCATTAATCTTTCATTCTCAAAAATTCTCTTCAAAACCAAAAATCTTGTAAACCGACAAAATCACCATGGAATCCAACAAAGGGGCGTGCATACCAGTAAATCTTAAGAGGCCTAACTGTATGCTATGCTCAAGAACTGCAAGGATGATCTTGTTTAGTCGTGGGCTATGGAGTCATATAGAGCCACCAAAAGAAAAAGTCGTAAATGCCGTCGATAAAGGGAAAGTAAAGGAGGGTACCTCCGACTTGGTGATGGATGATCAAGATAAATGGTTTCAAGAAGACCAAACGGTAATGGCTATCATAACCGCTTCTCTTGATCCTCATCTCCTTGAATCTTACCTTTTTTGTGAAACCGCCAAAGAACTTTGGGATACTCTCAAGAGGGTATATGCAAATGTCTCCAATCTCACTAGGGTATTTGAAGTAAAAAGGGCTCTTAACACACTAAGCCAAGAAGAGATGGAGTTTGAAGATTACTTTGGGAAGCTAAGAGTCCTTTGGGCGGAGCATGAAATTTTGAGACCAAGTACAATCGATCCTCTTGTGCAAAATGAGAGAAAGGAACAAGACAAAGTATTTGGGCTACTTGGGGGTTTACATCCGTGCTACAATGATCTTGTCAAGCCTATACTAAGGGAAAAGAAACTCCCAACGGTGGATGAAGTGTGTGCTCAAGTGCAAAGGGAGCAAGGAAACATTGGGCTTATTAATAGCAAAAAATATTTAATCACCGTTCACAAGGTAACATACAAAAACGAAAATAAGAGGAGTATGGTGTGTGAGCATTGCAAAAAGAAAGGACATACAAGGGAGAAATGCTGGATCCTTAACCCCCATCTTAAACCAAACAAATGGAAAGAACAAAGGGCAAACATAGCACAAGAAAACGATGTGGAAGAAGAACCGGCGGGCAACTCTAAAACCGGAGGAGGAGCTATGGCAATGAGTGTGAAATCCCATGGTGCAATTGTAAGGAGATCGGATCTTGATGAGATCATTCAAGCTATTGCCAACTTAAAGGATTCATGTATCTCTAATCTCTCTAAAACTTCTATAAATTCCAATTCCCTAGTTATTGATTCTGGTGCCTCACACCACATGATAAGCAATCCTAGGATGATTAAAATAATACAACCAACTATAGGAAATATTATTGTGGCTAGTGGTAAAAAAGTCCCAATCAATGGAATAAGAGATATAGAAGTATTTAATAGGAGAACAAAAGCCTTTTATATGCCAAAATTCACATATTATCTCCTATTGGTTAAGAAAACCACTTCTAACTTAAATTTTTATGCTGTATTTGGTCCTAACCATGTACAATTTCAGGATATTGAGAGTGGAAAAACACTTGGAGGAGGGAAGACCAAAGATGGATTATATGTACTAGAAGGAAAATCAATTCCAAGTGATTTACATTACGTTTCCGTTAGCAATTTAGACTCTAATGTTGGTTCATGTTTTAATTATGTTTGGCATGCTAGATTGGGTCATCCCCATTCTAGAGCCCTTAATTTAATTTTGCCTAAAAACTCTTTTGATCATAGTAAATGTGAGGCTTGTATTTTAGGAAAACATTGCAAGTCTCTTTTTCCGAAATCTAGTACTCTTTATGCAAATTGCTTTGATTTAATTCACTCGGATGTTTGGACATCTCCTTGTTCCTCTAGAGACAACTTAAAATATTTTGTGACTTTCATTGATGAAAAATCAAAATATACGTGGGTTACCTTAATGGCCTCTAAGGATCGAGTTTTTGATGCGTTCATTAATTTTCAAAATTATGTAACTAACCAATTTAATTGCAAAAAAAGGTACTTAGATCGGATAATGGAGGTGAATATACAAGGACCAAGTTTTAAGATCACTTGAACAAATGTGGCATAATTCACCAAACAAGTTGTCCACACACACCACAACAAAATGGTGTGGCGGAAAGGAAAAACCGATATCTTATGGAAACTTCAAGGTCCATGATGTACCATATGAAGGTTCCTAAAAGATATTGGGAAGATGCGGTATTAATGGCATGTTATCTCATTAATCGTCTTCCAACCAAAATTCTACAAGATGTGTCACCATATGAGGTACTTAATTGCACAAAACCCTTCATTGAACATTTGAGAGTATTTGGATGTGTGTGTTATGTCTTAATTCCAGGAGAACTACGCAATAAACTTGATGCCAAAAGTACAAGATGTATGTTCCTTGGATACTCAACAACACAAAAAGGCTACAAATGTTTCGATCCAACAAACCAACGCCTATATGTCTCTCGGGATGTGAAATTTGTAGAAGACAAAGGCTACTTTGAGAAAACAAATTGGGATGAACTCAAGGATCTCACTAAGACATCTCAAGATAGGAACGAGAGTCTTCGCATGCTCCTCCAACAAGTTAGTGACATTACTTCCGTTCCAAAAGACATTGACGTTGAACTTGAGCCAACAATGTCAATTCCCGAAGACGTTGAAGAACACTCATCCCCCCGTCCCTCTCCGGAAGAAAATGTGGCTCAACCTCCTAGTCCGAGTAATCACCCGTCAATCTCATTAAGGCGTAGTACTCGTCCGCGCAAAGACTCTTCACAAAGGATAAAATCTCGTTTTTGCTACAATGCGAGATCCGAGGCACATCCTACTCAAAAGGTATGTTCTATTGACCTTGTTCCCTCTCATCATAGAGTGTTCCTTGGAAAAATTGAGCTTGAACAGATTCCGAAGAGTTATGATGAGGCCAAAACCCGTAAAGTTGCGGATGAATGCAATGCAATGGAAAAGAACCATACTTGGGATCCGGCGGAACTACCTCCGGGAAAACGAGCTGTCAACTCCCGATGGATATTCACCATAAAATACAAAAGTGATGAGAGTATTGAACACTACAAATGCCGCTTAGTAGCAAGAGGTTTCACACAAAATTATGGGCAAGACTACACCGACACATTTGCACCCGTTACAAAACTTCATACGGTAAGAGTGGTTCTCTCTTTGGCTACAAATTTAGATTGGGAGCTATGGCAAATGGATGTCAAGAATGCATTCTTGCAAGGCAAATTTGAGGATGAAGTATACATGCATCCACCTCCCGGCCTAGAAGGTATGGTAAGACCCGGGGAAGTACTCCACCTTCGAAAAGCCATCTATGAGCTTAAACAATCTCCTCGGGCTTGGTACCATAAGCTAAGCTTTACCCTTAGAGATCGTGGCTTTCACAAATCGGAATCGGACCATACACTCTTTGTCTCCAATGGCCCGAATGGGATCATCGTGGTTCTAATCTACATGGATGACTTGATCATTACCGGCAATGACAAGGACGGTATTTCTTCCACTAAGACTTATCTTAAGAGTGAATTTGATATTAAAGACCTTGGGGAACTAAAGTATTTTCTAGGGATTGAAGTATGTTGCTCTTCGGAGGGTCTATTTCTTTATCAACGAAAGTACACTCTTGATTTACTTGGTGAATAGGAGATTTAGGTTCTAAGGTTGCTACTACACCACTTGAGGACGGCTACAAGGTCAGTCAAAAGGGGGAGAAAAACGATGAACCATACAAGGATGCACCTCAATACCGAAGACTCGTGGGAAAACTCATCTACTTGACAATCACAAGACCAGATATATGCTATGTGGTGAACCAAGTGAGTCAACATATGGAAAACCCTACATTGCACCATTGGAGCATTATGGAAAGGATTCTTCGGTACTTAAGAAGAAGTAAAGATCGTGGCATTTGGATGGGAAGGAACAACAATACTGAAATTGTTGGATATTGCGATGCGGATTGGGCCTGGTGATCGGAATGATCAAAAGTCTACTACCGGGTATTGTACATTATTGGGGGAAATTTGGTGACATGGAAAACTAAGAAACAAAAGGTGGTGTTATGCTCTAGTGTTGAGGCGGAATACCGGGCCATGAGAAAACTTACAAGTGAGCTCACATGGCTAAAGGAACTCCTTAAGGATCTTGGCATTGACTCGTCAAAACCAATCACAATGCATTGCGACAACCAAGCGGCAATTCACATTGCATCCAATTCTGTGTTTCATGAGAGGACCAAACACATCAAGATTGATTGTCACAAAGTTCGGGAGAAAATCAAAGAAGGAATTACTCACCCATGCTACACCAAAAGTGAAGACCAATTGGTGGACATTTTCACAAAAGCCGCAAGTCTAAGAGTTTGTGATCATATTTATCCCAAACTAGGACTTGTGGATCTTCCAAAAGAATGATCAAATGTCCCCTCTCTCATAAAGCTCACACTCTTTTTCCCTTAGAAGAGTTTTGTCCCAAGAGGTTTTCTCTCTAAGGTTTTTAATGAGGTGGGTTCTATGAGAAATCCAAGCTTAACCTTCATGACATTATGGTTAAGCTTGAGGGGGAGTATTGATCATATATATGAAGAGTGTAGAGCAAGTAATCCAAAGAAGAAGGGAAGTCTTGAGGCGCACGGAAAAGATCAAAGAAGCTTCGGGTATTGGACCGAGGAAGACTTCGGGTGCGGCACATGGATGGGCCAATGCTGGACCGAGAGGTACCTCGGCCTCAGTACACGGACTGGGCCGAGCAAGAGAAGGATAGCCTCGAGTGCTAGACGCGGGATGGGCCGAGCAAGAGTTGTCTCGGCCTCAGTTCATATAATGGGCCGAGCAAGAATGGGATTGGGTCGACCCAAAGTCGCAGGAAGCCTTGCGTCCGTATGAAGGACGCCTTGTAATCCGTACGAAGGATGCAGCCTTCCCGAGAGACCTCGTACTCGGTTCTCTCGGGGCGCGGGTCAAGAAAATGACTTCTAAGGGAATGGTGGGACCACAGACAGCTCCCTGTGATAGTGTGGACCCAACCTTACCTAAAGGAGCCGTTGAAGGCTTGGCGGGGCCTGGTGCCTGCGACTTTAGCCACCTACCCGCGAGACCACATGCGACCTACTCTTGCGGGACCACCTTCTCCAACAGATCTTTCCCAGCCAACGGTCACCTTTGATATTTTTGGAGAGCCTTCTTCACTCTTTTACCTTATATATAGGCATATGTTGTATTGGAATTAATTATGGATTTTTAACCAAGTAAAAATGCATTATTCTCTTCATTCTCTTACAATTCTCTCTACATTAATTCTTCAATTCACTCTTAGAATTTCTTAATCTTATATTCTTACAATAGGTTATGGATTTTCCAACAATGAAATAAGCAAAATATACCTAGTACTGAGATGATAGGCTTTGATAGCGATTTTTCCAAATTCTTCAGTCAACCCATATCAGAATTGTTCTAATCCACCATCAGAGACGGGAATGCTGAAACAAATTTAGAAATCTAGGAAATAGAGAAGCTACAACTGGAGATGAGTGTTTCAAAAGGCTTTACTCGCTTCAAATCCTGGATTTGACTATGAGGAAGAGGAGCAGCAACTGGTTTGTTTTGTTTGCTTTCGTCAATTTTAGCTAGAGGATTAACTATGGCCATTTTCTTTTCCAAATCACACCTCATTAGTTAGTACTCTCTATACAAGTCTTCATGTACTAGGATTCTTACCCTCTATAGAGAATGTATCTATATGTATTTCAATAGAGATCTCTACAAGTACATATATACAAAAACAAAAACATCTAGAGTAGAGTACAAAAGATAATAACGTGATCATATCAACCAAATATATTCAGACTTTGAGTATCTAATCAGACCTCAATCATGCCCCTCAAGATGGAGGGGTATGTATCACTCCAATCTTGTTCTTGAGATTGATGAATTGAGCTCGTGGGAGTGGTTAGGTAAACACATTAGCCAACTGATCTTTTGTGTTAACATGAGATACTCGTAGTGCTCCTTGTTGTATTTGGCCACCAACAAAGTGATAATCTATAGCTATATGCTTCATCCTTGAGTGAAAAGTAAGATTGGTACTGAGAAATGTTGCACTCATATTATCATAGTAGACAACTGGTTTTGACTTTAACGTAATGCCAAGTTTTGAGGGGAGAATACAAATCCATTGAACTTCAGTGCCAATGTTTGGTATGGACCTGTATTCAGCCTAGGTTGATGACCTTACGAAACCCTTTTCTTTCTTTGCTCTCCAAGAGATCAGATGTTTGCATAGGTACACAATGTAGCCATTGGTTGAGACAAAATCATCAGAGTCTCCTGCCAAGTCTGCATTAATGCGTGTAGAGTGGTCTCATTCTTGGTTGAGAAATAGATTCCACGTGTGGTGGTACCAACAAGATATCAGAGAATCCTCTTGGCTGCTTGCCATCGGTGGGTCGATGCATAAATTGGGAAAGTCGATTGACAGCGTATGCTATATCAAGTCTTGTGAAAGCCAAGTATTGTAGATTGCCAATATGTTTTATGTACGGAGCTGGTTCAGAGAGAGTTTTAACTGTGAATAGTTATAATTTTGGAGATGAGTCCATTGGTGTGAGTACGGGTTTGGCATCAATCATATCATAGTCGTGCAGCATGTCAAGTATTTTCTCTGCAAGAGGTGTAAACCACGTGATGTTCTGTGAGCTTCAAGACCCAAGAAGTAATGGTGATCTTCACCGTCTTTTACAAAAAACCTGTCAGCAAGTAACTATAGAGTTTTGGTGATGCCATCAATGTTGTTCCCAGTGACGATGATGTTGTCTACGTATAGGAGAATGTAGACAAATATGGTTCGCGTTTTGAGGACGAATAGAGATGTGTATGAAACTGAAATTTTAAACCCAATGCTCACTAGAAACTATCGAAGTTCATTGTACCATGCTCAAGGTATTTGTTTTAAACCATATATGACTTTGTGTAATCTGCACACATAAGTCGGGTTTTCGGAGACAATGAGTCCTGAAGGTTGTTCCATGTACACTTCTTCATCGAATCTCTCCTGCAAAAAAGCATTGTTAACATCTAATTGCTTGATTTGACAAGCGTTAGAGACAACCACATCTAGCACAAGTCGAATTGTCATTGATTTATCAATGGACTGAACGTGTTAGTGTAATCTTGACCATAGTATTGCTTGTATTCCTTTGCAACCAATCTTGCTTTGTACCTGTCTAAGGAACCATTAGCTACAAATTTGTTTTTAAATAAACACTTAAAACCAATCACATTATAATGAGGCTTTCTAGGAACAAGCTCTAGTGTCATTACTCCACGCCACTCCTTGTCTTTAAGTGCTTGGTTAAGCGGGTATTGGTGTGGTTAAGGCGGCGGTGAGGTTGTATTTGGTGTTTGGTTTTCAGATCTGGTATTTAAGTCGACTTTTCATTTGGTGTTAGGTTATTAGTTGCAGGTGAGTTACTTGCTGAAAAGGTCACTCTCACAAAACACAATCTGTAAATGCCATTCTATTTAATTTATTTTATTTAGAATTAAAAATTAAAGAAAATTAAGGTAAACGAGGTAAAATGACATTTATACCTTTAATGAAATTAGGACTAATCCGGGTTGGATTGACCCGTTTAAGATCCGCCCGTCGCACCCTTCTTCTCCCTCTCTTCCTTCTTCTTCTTCTTCTTCTTCTTCTTCTTCTTTCTCCTTTCGCGATACTCTTCTTTTTTCTTCAAATGTCTATCAATTTCAAACAATTCTTCACTCAAATTTATACTAAATTTCATCTCTTCTTTCAATTTCAACTAAGCCAATGGTGAAAACGAAGATGTTAGCCCATGTGAGAACTCCTAATCCTAATGATATTCGAATTCGAGGGAGGAAAAACCACCTATCAATCTGCTACCGGTTGAGCCATCACTGGCTCTGCCACCACTTGTTGAGCCACCACCGGTTAAGAAAGATGGAGAGGAGCAAATACTCGATGGAAGAGGAGAAAGAGAGAGAGAGTGGAAGATGTAGAGGCGAGTGAAAGTGGAGAAAAAGAGAGAGAAGAAGATCTTGTGGCAGAAGAATTGTCAAAGGAAAGTGTAGAAGGTAGGAGAAGAAGATAGACATTTTGGAGAAGAGGAAGACAAAAAATGAGAGGAAGGAGACGTAGAAGAGGATGAATATAACCCTAGTATAACTAGGTAGTTGTATTGTGTTTATAATTGATTTGGTTATGTCTAAGGATGAATATAGTTTGATTGAAATTTGAATCGTAAAAGCTTGGTTTTTAAAGAATTTTAGGCTCGTATAACCGAAGTATAACTAGGTAGTTCTACTGTGTCCATAATTGATTTGATTATCTGTTGAAGGATGTATGTTTAAGGATGTATGTAGTTGGATTGAAACTGGAATTAGACTTAATTCAATTGGAATTGGTATTAGGCTTGGTTTTTGTTGAATTTTAGGGTTGTATATCTGTAGTATAACTATGTTGTTTTACTGGGTTTATGATTATTATTTTTTTTTTTTGCAGGATGATGAGGTACGAGTTGTCTTACTTCCCAATGGTTTATACTTTCCGACGACAGAGTACACCAAAAAGATAAAGATATCCACTTGGTGCTACATCCACGAGGTTCTTACCTTATTTGATAGTTTGAGTCCACCGCTTACAAAGGGGGGAGAGAGGCTGGTTTGAGCGACATCCGCAGTTCAGACACATATTTCATATGCCCAGGGAAAAAAATCACATGGTAATGGGCATGGGGATGTTCCTTTTACGAACTGCACGCGTTGAGATAAAAAAAGAAGCTTGGTTTATAGTGAATGGAGTGCCGGTTCGGTACAGTATGAAGGAGCATGCCTTGATTTCAGGTCTCAGTTTGTACCGAGTTTGCTTGGTGTAGATGGACGTTTGAACGTATGCTAGGACAAATTCAACATACGATGGATGATTTTGAGGTTGAAAGTTAGAGGCAATGTATTCGCGCTGGGAAGAGAATTATGTTTGAATAGATGTATAACCAAGATGTGGAAGCACGATTATCTACTCCGCCTTCTGCTCCGAATCAAGGCCCACCTCCGCCTTCTGCTCTGAATCAAGCAGAGTTGGTTGATATGCTTAAGGCATTAACAGAAGAGGTGGATCGTTTGAAGAAAAGAGTGATATTTCTGGAACAGGTAAAACATGTATAACTTGTATAACTCGAATAACTTGTATAACTTGTATTATAGTTCAAATACAGGGTGCTGGGGTTTGTGCTAGTGAATGTGGTGTTGCTGCATGTGATGCTGCTTGTGGTGATAGTGAACCTGTTGATTGTGATGTACCCGCTGAATCTGCACCTGTTGATGATGCACCCGTTGATGCTCCACCCGTTGATGCTGCACCCGGTGTTAACAAGCTATAACATGTATAACTGGTATAAAAAGTATAACATGTATAACTAGTATAACTTGTATAACTGTTCAACTGTAGGCTAATGGAACTCGTGCCGGTATTAGCAAGGTATACGTGTGAACAAGTAATTTTGACCCAAGTCCGGTAGTGACTAGGGCAAAGGCGAAAAAGGTGTGAAAAAGGTCTAAGTTAAAAACTCATTTATCAATTTGTGTTTAAGTAATTTAAGGTTATGTTTATATGTTTCAAACATATTTCAGTTTTGAAGGTTATGTTTATATTTTTCAAATATCTTTAAGTGTTGAATGTTATGTTTATATGTTTCAAACATCTTTAAGTGTCTAACATCACTCGAAATATTATTATGCTTAAGTAGTCTGACTAAAATCACTCGAATTTTGACAATCTTACAAAGGACCAAAAATATTTTTCAACCCTCTCCACAAGCTTAACAACCACTGTCTTTTGCTCGCTCATCTTTTTGTTCAGCATCGCCACCTCCGCCTTGTACATCTCTATCTTCTTCTCCATCTCCTAAATACTATATTTTAGGTTCTCACATTCTCCTTGTATATCTTGATCCCAACTTGTTTTCCTGTGGAGGACATCGTTCTATGGATAGAAACAACATCAGTTAAAGTAAATAAGTAAACCTAGTTGTACTAGATATACTAGTTCCACTACATATACTAGTTACAACAGATACACTAGATATACTAGTTGAACACCATCAGTTAGAATAAAGAAGTAATACTAGTTCCACTAGATATACTAGTTAAACAACATCAGTAAGAGTAAAGAAGTAATACTAGTTGAACAACATCAGTTATAGTAAAGAAGTAATATTAGTTCCACTAGATATACTAGTTGAACAACATCAGTTAGAGTAAAGAAGTAATACTAGTTCCACTAGATATACTAGTTAAACAACATCAGTAAGAGTAAAAAAGTAATACTAGTTCCACTAGATATACTAGTTAGACTAAACAACTTCAGTAGTAAAAGTAAAGAAGTAATACTAGTTCCACTAGATATATTAGTTAAACAACATGAGTAAGAGTAAAAAAAGTAATACTAGTTCCACTAGATATACTAGTTAGACTAAACAACATCGTTTGTACCTTATACTTGTTAGACTAAACAACATTTCACGGGTTTCTTCCTCGGAGTGGTCGGTGTCGTCCTCCTCGGTCCAAGTCACCATGTAAGACCTAAAAGAAAAGAAAAACATAAACAACATTGATGAATTCAAAATCAAAGTGCAACATTTTTTTTCTACAAACCCTAACTAGAGAGGATAACTTACTGTGAGAGAAGAAGTCGAGAGATGAGACGATAGACAAGTTATGAGAGAAGATTTGGAGAGAGGAGAGGATATATAAAGACAAGAGATGAGAGAAAATTTCAAGAGATGAGAGGAGAAATCGTTGAGAGAAGAGAGAAAAGAAGAGAAGATGTCGCGAGGGAGAGAGGCAAGAGTGAGGAGGAGAGAGAAAAGTCTTTATTTTTTTATTTGTATATACCCACGAAATTAGGTCTGCACGTATCTCAATGAAAATTTCAGTTTTGGGCACCTAACGAAAATTATCACGTTTTTCGACCTACTTGTATTACTAGTTAGCTGTTTGACTAAATTACAATAAGTTATACTTTTGATGATTTTCCATTTAATTTAGTATTACATATCCTCATAAATTTATTTTTTAGTTTTACAGTAAATTATAATAAATTACCTGATGATTCTAAAGGTTTTATGTATTTGAATTCTAGAATCAATATATATTTGTAACTTTAAATTATAACATGATTATAAACTTAGAAAGTCACACTAAAACTATAAGTAATATGGTGGACTAATGTAATTAAGTCTAAAAATCTTATTTTAATTTTATTTTTAAGTAATGTATAGAGTCATTCATCACTATATACATCTCTCTCTCTCTCCTTAATGTTAACTTATAAGAATTGAGTTTCATTGTAGATGATCTTACTTATAAGTACTTCATTCTTGTATTCTTTTCTAAGAAACAATATTACAAAAAATTATTATCATAAACTCATTACTAAAATAACAAAATATCCATATGATTTAAAAAGCCACAAGACCCAAGTAGGCAACAAAATGTAAACTCAATTTATTTATTTCAATTTTAAATATAAAAAAATACCGAGACATGTCCCAGTTTTACGAGTTTCACAAGTTTTACACATACACATTTTCCAGAGAGAGCCAAAAATTTGGACAAAATGCGCCTAAATTTGGTTAAAGCGTGCCTAGATTTGGTCAAAACGCGCGTAGTTATACACCAAGGAAGTAGTTATACAAAATTTCCAAATAGTTTTACTTTTGATATTTTCCACCTAAATTAGTATAACATATTTTAAAAAATTATTTTCGTAGTTTTACAATTAACAAAACAAATTATTTTTATGATCCTTAGTCTTGTATGCATTCTTTTGGTGTTATACAATTACACGTTTTTCTCAGTACAGAGAAAACCAACTTATTGATAAAGCTAGTTATACAGAGTTTTACTAGTTATCCTCAGTACTGACATAACCAAATGGAAAATATTACACAACATAAAGCTAGTTATACAGAGTTTTACTAGTTAACCTCAGTATCGACAGAACCAAATGGAAAATATTACACAACATAAAGCTAGATATACAGAGTTTTACTAGTTATCCTCAGTATTGACATAACCAAATGAGAAATATTACACAACATAAAGCTAGTTATACATAGTTTTACTAGTTGGGCACAAAACCGTCTTTGTCCTTATCTCTGTCTCCACCTAGGTAATAATATAATCCTAGTCCTTGTCTCCGTCTCCTCATATTCTTTGTTCTCGGACCCTTTCCCCCCGGCGAGGGTAGTATTTTCAATCTTATCCTTCCCTTCCTAAGTATTCGATCCGGAGGGAATACTACTTTTCTCATGATTTCCTCCGAGACAACCCATTGAGACATATCTGGCGCTAGATATATTGTCTCGAAATAAGCAATTGTCCAAAGCTCCGTCCAATAATATTTTGAACACAACTCATAAAATTCGATACCACGATCTCCATCGTGGTTCTTCAAGTACTCAATGTAAGCGGCAAGTGCGTGGACACATGGATACTTTTCAATATCAAACAGCCTACAAGTGAAACTTTTCAATATCAAGTTCACAGTATAATTATGTCTGCCACCCGGTGATGACATTGTATTCATGGTTGAAGCTGTTTAGCTCATTCACAATCAATTTCTCTGAAATCGCCCATAAAGCGTGTAGGTAGTTCTCCACAAAAGGTACCAATTTATTTTCACCTGTTCCAAACACTACATCCTTCCGATGTTCATTAAACCACCTAGAAAATGTCTTTATGATTGTATCAAACATGTGTATCAAGGAGTACTTCCTCGCGTTCCTAAACACAACATTCAAAGAATCCACATAGTTGCTTGTATCAATGTTGTACCTATCTCCTGGAAAAACTCATCTTTCCCATTTTTCTTTCACAGTAGTCTCGTCGACATACTTGGCTGCAGAAGGGTATCTTGTCTTGAACAAATTAAAAGCATAGGTGAAATCTGCTATATCTCTCTCTCTCTCACACTCCATGAATCTCCATGCGACTACATCTCTGTACACATTAGAAGCATGACCTTTCACATTTTGTGACATATGCCAAATTCAATACCCATGACGTGCCTGTGGATACACATAGCCTATGGCTCCAATGAGGGATGCATTTCTATCACTCATAAACACCAATTCAGAAGAGTCTGGTATAACTGTCTTTAACATCTCAAAAAACCATGTCCAACTATCATTATTCTCTCCATCGAGTACAACAACCGCTAAGGGATAATGATGACGATTTGTATCTTGAGCTATTGCAAAAACTAGTACACCACCATATCCATTCTTGGGAAAAGTTGCATCCACAATTATAACTTTCCTCATGACTATAAACCCTCGGATGCAAGCTCCCAAAGCTATAAAAAGATACTTGAATTTTTCCTTCTCATCTAATTGCACACATGTTACAGTTCCCTTATTAGCCTTTGATGTTCCCTCATATTTTGTCGGTTTTGAGTTCATTATTATGGTTATATTTGGGGAATTTGTCTATGTTTTATTGAGATTTCAGGTCAAAAACGTTCAGAGTTGGAATCATATTTGAAGGTGGACTTTGGAGAGGTTTGAAGAATATTCCGGCATTCTCCACGAAAGGAAGGACCGATCGATCTACCAAGGATCGATCGATCAATGATCTAACAAGGATTATGCGCACGATCTAAAGAACGACTTGGTTTCTGAAAAGATCGACTCAACATCCAATATCGATCGAATCGATGCCTTCCGCAGAAACCTAATTTTGAGAGTCGTCTTTTGAGTTGTGAGAGACGAATTTTACAGAGTTTTAAGAGTTTGTAAGCTAGGAAGAAGATCTCTTCATACTTGAGAAGAATTTATGAATCCTCTTTATCTTTGTTTATGCAATTTCAGTTTCAGTTCATCATGATTTGCTTTATTCATTGTTCTATGTCTGAGTATGTCTTAGATCGGATCTAGGGATTCTAGGGTTTTAGAATTCACTGTTTGGGAACAAATAGGACTGATGAATAAATGATTCTCCTTTTAATACTTGAGTTTAATGCATATATTAGCCTGATCACCTAGTCGGTGATTTTAGGTTGTTAACTTTCCAGAAGATTGATAAGAACTAGAACTAGATTAGAAGAGCAATTTCTTCACTACCAACAAGAGTTGATGCTAGGTTGGGTTGTGGGTAATTGAACCTAAGAAATAAAGCCTACTTGTAATCTGAAACCAACGAGACTTAGGACTTTTAGGTTATTAATAGAGGGGTAGATTCAACGAGAGTTGGTTTACCTTTATTTATGTTCAAGCCGAGAATAAGATCACAGTAGTTCTTGAATAGTTTCCTGACAAGAATTCTAACTCCTGAATGAATACCCGACATCCGATTACTTTAGTTATTTGACATTTGCGTTCAATTTGTTAGAATTCACTTCTCTAATTGTGATTGATATAGCTTGCGATTTAATAGAATTTGAGAGTGTACACATGTTACAGTTCCCTTATTAGCCTTCTCCAACATGTGCAAATAGCAAAACAACAACTTGTAGCTTTCCTCAGGATTGCCACGCAAATACTAATAGCAAGATTTATCCCTCTTCTTGCTATGGCATAAAATATACTCACACCTAATTTGGTCTTAACAAGATCACGATTAATTTAGGGGCGAGAGTGTTCAACTGTCCAGGATAATCCTCTTGC
This sequence comes from Lepidium sativum, assembly GCA_023374145.1. NCBI lineage: Eukaryota > Viridiplantae > Streptophyta > Magnoliopsida > Brassicales > Brassicaceae > Lepidium > Lepidium sativum. The sequence goes on along the minus strand of JAKUCM010000772.1, from coordinate 5,954 downwards.
AAAAGAGTTGCAACTAATTGTGGTGTTCCTTTCCTCTTCAAGTTGCTTTCGCTCTGACTAGCCAGAGAACATGTATGCATCTTCATGTACTTTCTAACCAAGAAAATTTCAGTATCTCGAATCTGTGTCGCACATAAACACCAATTATAGTTTCCTTTCGTACATTTCAGCACCAAACGTTCTGGACAAGACTTCTTTATAGCAAAACTGAAAAAATTGACAAAAGATGTTTTATCCACCACCTCTTGCAATGCCTTCTTATTCGAAAATTCTTGAAGCACACTAATACATAAACCATCTTCCCATTGTTTTATAAACTGACTACAACTTTCTCCAATAGGTGGACTCTCAACATAATCATCACAAATTTCCGATATTCCAATACTATTGCCCACAATTCCTTCATCTTCCACCATATCATCCACTAAATTGATTGGTTCTTTTTCTACGTACATGGTAATGGTATTCGCACCAATCTCACCATCGTTACACTCATTATAGTTCTTCCCAACTGAACTTTTCACCACTCTCGACAGTTGCTCGGATTGTTCAGTTCTATTGATAACCTCCACAAACAATTTAGATATACACTCTTGTTTTCACAATATTTTATGTCGGCAATTACATCCCCATCGTCACAAGTAACCAATTCTTCCTCATCTCCTACCAACAAAGGAATGTAACTTATTTTCAACTTCACCTTACTTTCATCTAACCCAAGTTTCTTTAATATAAGAGATTCCATCAACGAAAACTTCATTCCATCCATCCATATACTATACATGCAATCTCCACATTTAAAAAACAAGACGTCATTCCCAGACATTCTATCAACCTGCCAAACAAATTCAAAAATATCAGTTATACTAGAAAAGCAGGAACTAGTTTTACCATGTGACCAAAATGTATCAGTACAATAATAATACTACCAGTATTACACAGTTATACTATCGCGAATTCAACTAAAAATGGATTGTTTGGGATTCCTATCTACAATATATTACAATTCAACCACATCAATCCATCAATTTCTTATCATTTTAACTTCCTAATCAACCCAGAAACAAGAATTAAAGACCCAATGCTATAGCAAAATATTCAATTTTCAAATCAAAATCCATTCTTGCAAAATAGTCAAAAAACCTCAATGGAGAGAGAGAAGTTGCTGAAGAACAAGATAATCAACGATGTTGGTGGTGCTGGATACGGAGGAGCTTCTCGAAATCCACGGCGGCGGTGGAGCTAGATCGAAATACCCAAATCACGTTCTTTGTTTTCAATTTCTCCGATGAGAGAGGGAGGAGTTTCATTTTTTTTAATTAAATGTCTGAGACAAGGGTATTTTCGGAGCATCACATTTGTATAAGTTAAAGTGGACATCTAGAAAGAAAAGGGACATAAGAGCTTTTCAATTCTCCATTTTGAATATTTCAGCAAATGACACGTTGCAGGTTGTGGTGGTGGTTCCGAGCTCGATGATGATGTCGAGGAAGATGATTGTGGTGGATTTGGGTCTAAAGTTTGTATTATGGTTAATGGATTTGGGTCTGAAGATTGTATTGTGGTTAATGGATATGGGAATGAGGCTTGTATTGGGTTGATGGGCCTAATATTTGAGTATTCTTGTACATGTTGTGGATTTGGAGATGTTAGGCTTAGGTTTGGATTTGGGCTTATTTGTTGAGACTGTGAAGGATTTGGTGATGAATTTTGTTTTGTCGTTGTTTTGAAACTTTTATCGATTTATGGTGAAGCGGAGGCTATGGCGATGGTGCGAAGTTGAGGCTCCAAACTCGCGGGTCCACTGGGAGGCATAGGTACGAATAGTGTAGCGGCAGCTGAGGGTGTGGTAGTTAGGTGTTGTTGGCGTATCCTGAGGAGCATCTGTTGGTGTTGATTTATGCTTTTTGAATGGGAAGACTCTTTCATCAAATCTTACATATTGTGAGACGTTGTATTTGAGAGTTTAGTTGATGGTTGATGGTTGGAGGCAAATATAGGCGTGTTGTATTTGAGAGTTTCCGATGAATACACATCTGTCTTTTAGTTTGTGATTGGTGTAAGGCTTCAACCATGGAAAACAGAGGCAACCATAAATTCAAAGTTAGAGGTTGTTGAGCTTGGTGTTGAATAGTTTGTTGAGAGGTGTGTTCATGTCGATGATGGGTGTTGGTAATCTATTGATAAGGTACACAACTTAAGTAAAAGCGTAACACCAATACTCTTTCGCTATGAGATCATGTTGTGTTTGGAAGTGTGAAGAGGTTTTGTGAGATGTGTGATGCTGTGTTCGGTGAGAAACGAGCAGAGAACAATAAAGTCTCTTCCATTGTCTGAGAAGAGTGTATCGATCTTGGTTTCTAGGTGGTTCTCCATGAGAGCTTTGCAAGCTACAAACGTTTCACGGACTTGAAACTTGAGTTTTAGCGGGTATAACCATGTGTATCTAGTGAAGTGGTCTACATTCACTAAGTAATATTCGTAGTTATTTATCGAGGTGATTGGAGAGCTCCATAGATCAGTGAATAGGTACTCGAGAGGTCTAGTGGAAACAAAGGAGCTTTGAGAGAAACGGAGTTTGAAAAATCTACATAACAGTAGATAACAAACCTACATAACAATGCGTAAAAACTTACATAATAATATATTACAAACTTATATAAGAGTACATAACAAACTTACGTAACAGTACATAAAAAAACCTACATAACATTACATAACAAATTTACATAATAGTATATAACAAATCTACATGACGATAATAAAAAAACCTAGATATAACAAACTACATAATAGTACGTGAAAGAACTACATAATAATAGGTAACAAAACCTACATAACAGTACATAAAAAAACTATATTAACAATACGTAACAAAACCTAAATAACAGAACATAACAAACCTACATAGCAGTACATGAAAAATCTAGATAACAATACCTAACAAAACCTACATCTAGCATAATTTTCTTGTTTTACGTATAGCTAGCACAAAATTACTTATTGATAATAATTCGTAATATTATATTTGTTTTCTAAAAAATAATAAAAAACTATTATGTTTTAGATTTATAATTTAATTTTTTAAAATTAAAAATATAATTAACTTTTTAGACTACTTAGACCAACTCCAATAGTAAGAACACAAAGTGGAGTTTTTATTGTGTTTTTAATATTAAGAAAATGTTAAGATCTCTTAGATTAGAAGCTGAGTGGCCACTGACCCTTTTGAGCTTCGACTTCGGATGAGTGGCCACCGATAACGCCGAGAAAAACCACCAGAGAGGCCAAAGAGAAGGAGAAGAACGCAAAGGAGAAGAATCGCCTCAGAGAAGTGAGAGAAGACGAGAAGAACGCGACCCTTTCCTTTTTCCCTGTATTATCACTCAGTCAATGATATAGTGACATGTAGAAGTATCTAAACGACTCTTAAAACTCTAAATTAGAGTGTATTTTTTCTTTTTTAAATACCACAAAGCATTTTTTAATATTATTTTAAGGTTAAAAACTTCCATTAGATACACTAATAGAGGTTTCTCTTAGTAACTCAGCGTAACAACATTAGTAAATTTGTTGCGAATATTTGGTATTCAGAATGATTTGAAAGAAAGAAAGAAAAGACGCGTGCGTGATAAAACAGAACACGCGAGTTTGTTTAATTGGCGGTGTGAAGTCCGCAAGTGGAAATGGAATTGAAGTATAAATCCGCAACTAGGTAGGGGCTTTGAGTTATGTGCAATTTGCATGTCGACACGTATCTCTCATGCACTGAGCTGGCAGTTTCAAGTTGACGAAAGAAACTAAACACGTTTTTTTTTGTTTCTTGCTTCAAGGTTATCCATTAAGACCATCTTCGATGATCTTTCATTTTGAAAAAAACATCAAAATCCAATAATGCATTATTCTGAGAGAGAAATAACTTTTAAATAGTACTTCTTTAAATTTAAGAGAAGATTATTCAGCTTCCTCATTTTTTTGTCAATGATATATATGATGTAATAATAATTACGGGGAAATTATACATCATACAAACAAAAATGAAATTTTTGAGTAGAGAGGTAGGGAGTCCGTTTTGTGAATAAGAGATCTCGGTAGAACTGATAAAGAGAATTGACACCCACACACTCTCCACCCACTAAATCTGAAAAGCAGAACCAACCAAAACCCAAATGTTGGCCGATATTATTCCAGGACGCATCCACATTGCATTTATAGCCAGTAAAATGCAAATTAGCTGTGATAGGGAAAGCTAATGACGACTGCTTGTCATCAGTTCAAACATCTAGAGGCACTCTAACATCCGAGCATTCAGCTCGAGTCTTAGACCATTCAGAATGCTCTGTTACTGCAATACTTAATATTCGTCGAGGATCTAGGTCTTGATTGAAAAAGCAAAAAATATTTCTTTCTTTCCAAATATGCAATAAGATCCATGGAAACATGTTCACAACATCATTATCAGATAGCCTCCCGAACACATAATCCAAATTGATGAACCATGAAAAATATTAGGCGCAGACGGAATACAAGACATTGCCCAAACTTGAATGGCAAGTGGATAAAGAAACATAACATGATTAATAGATTTATGGTCCGCATTACATCGTGAACATCAAATATCACACATAATAGACTTATGTTTGGCTACATGATATCCTGATTTTACCGAATATCTCCATGTCCTAGTGAAATGCCACCCCCAATAATACGGTCTTTGCCGTCAGGAAATCAGAATACAAAATAAATTGTACGTTTCTATGATCAAAGTACTGTCGAACTAACACTTCTTTCCAATCACCAGCTCTCTGATCTAGCACTGGGCATAATACCCTAAACTCAGACTCGAACCCAACCCAAAAAAGCGGGTTCGAGTCGGATTCGGGTCTTATTAAATACCTGATCGGGTGTATAGGTTAAAGTACTTCGGGTTTTGGGTCGGGTTCGGGTAAAATCTGAAACCCGAAATTAAACCAAAAATAACCGAAGATTTAATATGTCGGTATAGGTGAACCACCCATTACTCAAACGTCGGCGATTCATCTTCTTCATTTGATCTCATGCACATCGAAAGCCGAAACCCTATAATGTCGCTTTCTCAAAACGGTGAATCACAGTACGACACAAACACGCCAATTCCTTCTATCAACTCCAGAAATAAATCTCAGGTAAGCCTCTCCAATCTAATTTTTACAGAGACATCGGTTCAAATTTAGCCTTTTCTCTGTTCGTGTTTTTGTTCGATTCAAGTTGGGTAATGAATCTTCTACTGAAATTTAGGGTTTGCTCGATTTAGATTAATTGTATAACTTGATTAATTGTATGATTTCGATTAAGGCTTTCTCGATTTCGAATGGTTGTATTACTTGATTGATTGTCTTATTTTGATTTAGGGTTTGCTCGATTGATCTGATTCTTCTTCCCAATTGTATCCTTATCAACACTTTTCTTTTAAGAGTACAAATGACAAAGAATCTCGAATACTTTTCATACAAACTCTAATTCTTTTTTGTTTTCTCTTTTGATATCTGAAGCTTCTTTGTTTATCCACGCCTCTTCTTAAGCTTTTTTGTTTATCCACACCTCTGCTTTGATATCTTAAGCTTCTTTGTTTACTCTCATATTACTCTCTGGATTAAAGGTTTGTGACAGTATTTTCTTTGCTTCTCGTTTTCGTTTAATTTTTCATAAATTCTTCTCGGATTGTGGCGTTTCTTTTCATAGTATGACTTAAGGTGGAATAACACAAGTTGGTGAGAGTTTTGTATATTTTCGGAAATATTCAAGTAACAGAAGTTGGGGAGAGTTTTGTGGATGCATTCATGATGCATAAATATTACGGAACAATTGAATTTTTTTGGGCATATAAAAAGTTTTAGTAACACTATAGTTAAAGTTCATTTGTTAGAAAAGGGAAGTATTGAAACATAGAGTTTTGTACCATTGTCTGTGTACCA
>JAKUCM010000771.1:0-16507 GCA_023374145.1 Lepidium sativum | reverse complement strand
CATTAGGTTGCTTGAACCTAGCTAAAAGAGATCGCATGTTTAGAAGGATCATATGAACATGGCTATACGTTAAGATAAAACTCGACTTCATAACTAAACCAAAATAGTTCATGACGTGTTCACCAGTAGATATAGCGTCTAGATTAAGGTAAAATTGTTATGTTAAGACCTATGATACCACTCTAAGTTGGCTTAGCTCACTTTCTCATGTCAAAATTACATTATATTGCTTGAACCTAGCTAAAAGATATCACACGTGAAGAAGGATGATATGAACATGGCTAGACGTTAGGATCAAACTCGACTTCATAACTCAACCAAAATAGTTCATCACTGGTTCACCATTAGAAATAGCGTCTAGATTAAGGTAAAATTGTTATGTTAAGACCTATGATACCACTCTAAGTTGGCTTAGCACACTTTCTCATGTCAAAATTACATTATATTGCTTGAACCTAGCTAAAAGATATCACATGTGAAGAAGGATCATATGAACATGGCTAGACGTTAAGATCAAACTCGACTTCATAACTAAACCAAAATAGTTCATGACAGGATCACCATTAGACATAGTGTCTAGAATAAGGTAAAATGGTTATGTTAAGACCTATGATATCACTCTAAGTTGGCTTAGCACACTTTCTCATGTCAAAATGACATTAAGTTGCTTGAACTTAGCTAAATGAGATCACATGTTTAGAAGGATCATATGAACATGGCTAGACGTTAGGATAAAACTCGACTTCATAACTCAACCAAAATAGTTCATGACGGGTTCACCAGTAGACATAGCGTCTAGATTAAGATAAACTTGTTATGTTAAGACCTATGATACCACTCTAAGTTGGCTTAGCACACTTTCTCATGTCAAAATGACATTAAGTTGCTTAAACCTTGGCTAAATGAGATTACCTGTTTAGAAGGATCATATGAACATGCCTAGACGCTAGGATAAAACTCGACTTCATAACTCAACCAAAATAGTTCATTTTGGGTTCACTAGTAGACATAGCGTCTAGATTAAGGTAAAATTGTTATGTTAAGACCTATGATACCACTCTAAGTTGGCTTAGCTCACTTTCTCATGTCAAAATTACATTATATTGCTTGAACCTAGCTAAAATATATCACATGTGTAGAAGGATCATATGAACATGGCTAGACGTTAGGATCAAACTCGACTTCATAACTAAACCAAAATAGTTCATGACAGGTTCACCATTTGACACGGCGTTTAGATTAAGGGAAAATTATTATGTAAAGACCTATGATACCACTCTAAGTTGGCTTAGCACACTTTCTCATGTGAAAAATGACATTACGTTGCTTTGAATCTAGCTAAAAGAGATCACATGTGTACAAGGATCATATGAACATGGCTAGACGTTCGGATAAAAGTCGACTTCATAACTCAACAAAAATAGTTCATGACAGGTTCACCTTTAGACATAGCATATAGATTAAGGTAAAATGGTTATGGTAAGACCTATGGTACCACTCTAAGTTGGCTTAGCACTCTTTCTCATGTCAAAATGACATTAGGTTGCTTGAACCTAGCTAAAAGAGATCACATGTTTAGAAGGATCATATGAACATGGCTATACGTTAAGATAAAACTCGACTTCATAACTCAACCAAAATAGTTCATGACGTGTTCACCAGTAGATATAGCGTCTAAATTAAGGTGAAATTGTTATGTTAAGACCTATGATACCACTCTAAGTTGGCTTAGCTCACTTTCTCATGTCAAAATTACATTATATTGCTTGAACCTAGCTAAAAGATATCACACGTGAAGAAGGATGATATGAACATGGCTAGACGTTAGGATCAAACTTGACTTCATAACTCAACCAAAATAGTTCATGACTGGTTCACCATTAGAAATACCGTCTAGATTAAGGTAAAATTGTTATGTTAAGACCTATGATACCACTCTAAGTTGGCTTAGCACACTTTCTCATGTCAAAATTACATTATATTGCTTGAACCTAGCTAAATGATATCACATGTGAAGAAGGATCATATGAACATGGCTAGACGTTAAGATCAAACTCGACTTCATAACTAAACCAAAATAGTTCATGACAGGATCACCATTAGACATAGTGTCTAGAATAAGGTAAAATGGTTATGTTAAGACCTATGATATCACTCTAAGTTGGCTTAGCACACTTTCTCATGTCAAAATGACATTAAGTTGCTTGAACTTAGCTAAATGAGATCACATGTTTAGAAGGATCATATGAACATGGCTAGACGTTAGGATAAAACTCGACTTCATAACTCAACCAAAATAGTTCATGACGGGTTCACCAGTAGACATAGCGTCTAGATTAAGATAAACTTGTTATGTTAAGACCTATGATACCACTCTAAGTTGGCTTAGCACACTTTCTCATGTCAAAATGACATTAAGTTGCTTAAACCTTGGCTAAATGAGATTACCTGTTTAGAAGGATCATATGAACATGCCTAGACGCTAGGATAAAACTCGACTTCATAACTCAACCAAAATAGTTCATTTTGGGTTCACTAGTAGACATAGCGTCTAGATTAAGGTAAAATTGTTATGTTAAGACCTATGATACCACTCTAAGTTGGCTTAGCTCACTTTCTCATGTCAAAATTACATTATATTGCTTGAACCTAGCTAAAATATATCACATGTGTAGAAGGATCATATGAACATGGCTAGACGTTAGGATCAAACTCGACTTCATAACTAAACCAAAATAGTTCATGACAGGTTCACCATTTGACACGGCGTTTAGATTAAGGGAAAATTATTATGTAAAGACCTATGATACCACTCTAAGTTGGCTTAGCACACTTTCTCATGTGAAAAATGACATTACGTTGCTTTGAATCTAGCTAAAAGAGATCACATGTGTACAAGGATCATATGAACATGGCTAGACGTTCGGATAAAAGTCGACTTCATAACTCAACAAAAATAGTTCATGACAGGTTCACCTTTAGACATAGCATATAGATTAAGGTAAAATGGTTATGGTAAGACCTATGGTACCACTCTAAGTTGGCTTAGCACTCTTTCTCATGTCAAAATGACATTAGGTTGCTTGAACCTAGCTAAAAGAGATCACATGTTTAGAAGGATCATATGAACATGGCTATACGTTAAGATAAAACTCGACTTCATAACTCAACCAAAATAGTTCATGACGTGTTCACCAGTAGATATAGCGTCTAAATTAAGGTGAAATTGTTATGTTAAGACCTATGATACCACTCTAAGTTGGCTTAGCTCACTTTCTCATGTCAAAATTACATTATATTGCTTGAACCTAGCTAAAAGATATCACACGTGAAGAAGGATGATATGAACATGGCTAGACGTTAGGATCAAACTTGACTTCATAACTCAACCAAAATAGTTCATGACTGGTTCACCATTAGAAATACCGTCTAGATTAAGGTAAAATTGTTATGTTAAGACCTATGATACCACTCTAAGTTGGCTTAGCACACTTTCTCATGTCAAAATTACATTATATTGCTTGAACCTAGCTAAAAGATATCACATGTGAAGAAGGATCATATGAACATGGCTAGACGTTAAGATCAAACTCGACTTCATAACTAAACCAAAATAGTTCATGACAGGTTCACCATTAGACATAGTGTCTAGAATAAGGTAAAATGGTTATGTTAAGACCTGTGATATCACTCTAAGTTGGCTTAGCACACTTTCTCATGTCAAAATGACATTAAGTTGCTCGAACCTAGCTAAATGAGATCACATGTTTAGAAGGATCATATGAACATGGCTAGACGTTAGGATAAAACTCGACTTTATAACTCAACCAAAATAGTTCATGACGGGTTCACCTTTAGACATAGCATCTAGATTAAGGTAAAATCATTATGTTAAGACCTATGATACCACTCTAAGTTGGCTTAGCACACTTTCTCATGTTAAAATGACATTAAGTTGCTTAAACCTTAGCTAAATGAGATCACATGTTTAGAAGGATCATATGAACATGCCTAGACGATGGGATAAAACTCGACTTCATAACTCAACCAACATAGTTCATGACGGGTTTACCATTAGAAATAGCGTCTAGAGTAAGGTAAAATTGTTATGTTAAGACCTATGATACCACTCTAAGTTGGCTTAGCACACTATCTCATGTCAAAATGACATTAAGTTGCTTGAACCTAGCTAAATGAGATCACATGTTTAGAAGGATCATATGAACATGGCTAGACGTTAGGATAAAACTCGACTTCATAACTCAACAAAAATAGTTCATTACGGGTTCACCATTAAACATAGCGTCTAGATTAAGGTAAAATGGTTATGCTTATACCTATAGTACCAATCTAAGTTGGCTTAGCACTCTTTCTCATGTCAAAATGTCATTAGGTTGCTTGAACCTAGATAAATGAGATCACATGTTTAGAAGGATCATATGAACATGGCTATACGTTAGGATAAAACTCGACTTCATAACTCAACCAAAATAGTTCATGACGGGTTCACCAGTAGATATAGCGTCTAGATTAAGGTAAAATTGTTATGTTAAGACCTATGATACCACTCTAAGCTGGCTTAGCGCACTTTCTCATGTCAAAATTACATTATATTGCTTTAACCTAGCTAAAAGATATCACATGTGAAGAAGGATCATATGAACATGGCTAGACGTTAGGATAAAACTTGACTTCATAACTCAACCAAAATAGTTCATGACGGGTTCACCTTTAGACATAGCGTCTAGATTAAGGTAAAATCATTATGTTATGACCTATGATACCACTCTAAGTTGGCTTAGCACACTTTCTCATGTCAAAATGACATTAAGTTGCTTAAACCTTAGCTAAATGAGATCACCTGTTTAGAAGGATCATATGAACATGCCTAGACGCTAGGATAAAACTCGACTTCATAACTCAACCAAAATAGTTCATGACGGGTTCACTAGTAGACATAGCGTCTAGATTAAGGTAAAATTGTTATGTTAAGACCTATGATACCACTCTAAGTTGGCTTAGCTCACTTTGTCATGTCAAACTTACATTATATTGCCTGAACCTAGCTAAAATATATCACATGTGTAGAAGGATCATATGAACATGGCTAGACGTTAGGATCAAACTCGACTTCATATCTAAACCAAAATAGTTCATGACAGGTTCACCATTTGACACGGCGTTTAGATTAAGGGAAAATTATTATGTAAAGACCTATGATACCACTCTAAGTTGGCTTAGCACACTTTCTCATGTTAAAAATGACATTACGTTGCTTTGAATCTAGCTAAAAGAGATCACATGTGTACAAGGATCATATGAACATGGCTAGACGTTCGGATAAAAGTAGACTTCATAACTCAACAAAAATAGTTCATGACAGGTTCACCTTTCGACATAGCGTATAAATTAAGGTAAAATGGTTTTGGTAAGACCTATGGTACCACTCTAAGTTGGCTTAGCACTCTTTCTCATGTCAAAATGACATTAGGTTGCTTGAACCTAGCTAAAAGAGATCGCATGTTTAGAAGGATCATATGAACATGGCTATACGTTAAGATAAAACTCGACTTCATAACTAAACCAAAATAGTTCATGACGTGTTCACCAGTAGATATAGCGTCTAAATTAAGGTGAAATTGTTATGTTAAGACCTATGATACCACTCTAAGTTGGCTTAGCTCACTTTCTCATGTCAAAATTACATTATATTGCTTGAACCTAGCTAAAAGATATCACACGTGAAGAAGGATGATATGAACATGGCTAGACGTTAGGATCAAACTTGACTTCATAACTCAACCAAAATAGTTCATGACTGGTTCACCATTAGAAATACCGTCTAGATTAAGGTAAAATTGTTATGTTAAGACCTATGATATCACTCTAAGTTGGCTTAGCACACTTTCTCATGTCAAAATGACATTAAGTTGCTCGAACCTAGCTAAATGAGATCACATGTTTAGAAGGATCATATGAACATGGCTAGACGTTAGGATAAAACTCGACTTTATAACTCAACCAAAATAGTTCATGACGGGTTCACCTTTAGACATAGCATCTAGATTAAGGTAAAATCATTATGTTAAGACCTATGATACCACTCTAAGTTGGCTTAGCACACTTTCTCATGTTAAAATGACATTAAGTTGCTTAAACCTTAGCTAAATGAGATCACATGTTTAGAAGGATCATATGAACATGCCTAGACGATGGGATAAAACTCGACTTCATAACTCAACCAACATAGTTCATGACGGGTTTACCATTAGAAATAGCGTCTAGAGTAAGGTAAAATTGTTATGTTAAGACCTATGATACCACTCTAAGTTGGCTTAGCACACTATCTCATGTCAAAATGACATTAAGTTGCTTGAACCTAGCTAAATGAGATCACATGTTTAGAAGGATCATATGAACATGGCTAGACGTTAGGATAAAACTCGACTTCATAACTCAACAAAAATAGTTCATGACGGGTTCACCATTAAACATAGCGTCTAGATTAAGGTAAAATGGTTATGCTTATACCTATAGTACCAATCTAAGTTGGCTTAGCACTCTTTCTCATGTCAAAATGTCATTAGGTTGCTTGAACCTAGATAAATGAGATCACATGTTTAGAAGGATCATATGAACATGGCTATACGTTAGGATAAAACTCGACTTCATAACTCAACCAAAATAGTTCATGACGGGTTCACCAGTAGATATAGCGTCTAGATTAAGGTAAAATTGTTATGTTAAGACCTATGATACCACTCTAAGCTGGCTTAGCGCACTTTCTCATGTCAAAATTACATTATATTGCTTTAACCTAGCTAAAAGATATCACATGTGAAGAAGGATCATATGAACATGGCTAGACGTTAGGATAAAACTTGACTTCATAACTCAACCAAAATAGTTCATGACGGGTTCACCTTTAGATATAGCGTCTAGATTAAGGTAAAATCATTATGTTATGACCTATGATACCACTCTAAGTTGGCTTAGCACACTTTCTCATGTCAAAATGACATTAAGTTGCTTAAACCTTAGCTAAATGAGATCACCTGTTTAGAAGGATCATATGAACATGCCTAGACGCTAGGATAAAACTCGACTTCATAACTCAACCAAAATAGTTCATGACGGGTTCACTAGTAGACATAGCGTCTAGATTAAGGTAAAATTGTTATGTTAAGACCTATGATACCACTCTAAGTTGGCTTAGCTCACTTTGTCATGTCAAACTTACATTATATTGCCTGAACCTAGCTAAAATATATCACATGTGTAGAAGGATCATATGAACATGGCTAGACGTTAGGATCAAACTCGACTTCATATCTAAACCAAAATAGTTCATGACAGGTTCACCATTTGACACGGCGTTTAGATTAAGGGAAAATTATTATGTAAAGACCTATGATACCACTCTAAGTTGGCTTAGCACACTTTCTCATGTGAAAAATGACATTACGTTGCTTTGAATCTAGCTAAAAGAGATCACATGTGTACAAGGATCATATGAACATGGCTAGACGTTCGGATAAAAGTAGACTTCATAACTCAACAAAAATAGTTCATGACAGGTTCACCTTTCGACATAGCGTATAGATTAAGGTAAAATGGTTTTGGTAAGACCTATGGTACCACTCTAAGTTGGCTTAGCACTCTTTCTCATGTCAAAATGACATTAGGTTGCTTGAACCTAGCTAAAAGAGATCGCATGTTTAGAAGGATCATATGAACATGGCTATACGTTAAGATAAAACTCGACTTCATAACTAAACCAAAATAGTTCATGACGTGTTCACCAGTAGATATAGCGTCTAGATTAAGGTAAAATTGTTATGTTAAGACCTATGATACCACTCTAAGTTGGCTTAGCTCACTTTCTCATGTCAAAATTACATTATATTGCTTGAACCTAGCTAAAAGATATCACACGTGAAGAAGGATGATATGAACATGGCTTGACGTTAGAATCAAACTCGACTTCATAACTCAACCAAAATGGTTCATGACTGGTTCACCATTAGAAATAGCGTCTAGATTAAAGTAAAATTGTTATGTTAAAACCTATGATACCACTCTAAGTTGGCTTAGCGCACTTTCTCATGTCAAAATTACATTATATTGCTTGAACCTAGCTAAAAGATATCACACGTGAAGAAGGATGATATGAACATGGCTAGACGTTAGGATCAAACTCGACTTCATAACTCAACCAAAATAGTTCATTACTGGTTCACCATTAGAAATAGCGTCTAGATTAAGGTAAAATTGTTATGTTAAGACCTATGATACCACTCTAAGTTGGCTTAGCACACTATCTCATGTCAAAATGACATTAAGTTGCTTGAACCTAGCAAAATGAGATCACATGTTTAGAAGGATCATATGAACATGGCTAGACGTTAGGATAAAACTCGACTTCATAACTCAACAAAAATAGTTCATGACGGGTTCACCATTAAACATAGCGTCTAGATTAAGGTAAAATGGTTATGCTTATACCTATAGTACCAATCTAAGTTGGCTTAGCACTCTTTCTCATGTCAAAATGTCATTAGGTTGCTTGAACCTAGATAAATGAGATCACATGTTTAGAAGGATCATATGAACATGGCTATACGTTAGGATAAAACTCGACTTCATAACTCAACCAAAATAGTTCATGACGGGTTCACCAGTAGATATAGCGTCTAGATTAAGGTAAAATTGTTATGTTAAGACCTATGATACCACTCTAAGCTGGCTTAGCGCACTTTCTCATGTCAAAATTACATTATATTGCTTTAACCTAGCTAAAAGATATCACATGTGAAGAAGGATCATATGAACATGGCTAGACGTTAGGATAAACCTTGACTTCATAACTCAACCAAAATAGTTCATGACGGGTTCACCTTTAGACATAGCGTCTAGATTAAGGTAAAATCATTATGTTATGACCTATGATACCACTCTAAGTTGGCTTAGCACACTTTCTCATGTCAAAATGACATTAAGTTGCTTAAACCTTAGCTAAATGAGATCACCTGTTTAGAAGGATCATATGAACATGCCTAGACGCTAGGATAAAACTCGACTTCATAACTCAACCAAAATAGTTCATGACGGGTTCACTAGTAGACATAGCGTCTAGATTAAGGTAAAATTGTTATGTTAAGACCTATGATACCACTCTAAGTTGGCTTAGCTCACTTTGTCATGTCAAACTTACATTATATTGCCTGAACCTAGCTAAAATATATCACATGTGTAGAAGGATCATATGAACATGGCTAGACGTTAGGATCAAACTCGACTTCATATCTAAACCAAAATAGTTCATGACAGGTTCACCATTTGACACGGCGTTTAGATTAAGGGAAAATTATTATGTAAAGACCTATGATACCACTCTAAGTTGGCTTAGCACACTTTCTCATGTGAAAAATGACATTACGTTGCTTTGAATCTAGCTAAAAGAGATCACATGTGTACAAGGATCATATGAACATGGCTAGACGTTCGGATAAAAGTAGACTTCATAACTCAACAAAAATAGTTCATGACAGGTTCACCTTTCGACATAGCGTATAGATTAAGGTAAAATGGTTTTGGTAAGACCTATGGTACCACTCTAAGTTGGCTTAGCACTCTTTCTCATGTCAAAATGACATTAGGTTGCTTGAACCTAGCTAAAAGAGATCGCATGTTTAGAAGGATCATATGAACATGGCTATACGTTAAGATAAAACTCGACTTCATAACTAAACCAAAATAGTTCATGACGTGTTCACCAGTAGATATAGCGTCTAGATTAAGGTAAAATTGTTATGTTAAGACCTATGATACCACTCTAAGTTGGCTTAGCTCACTTTCTCATGTCAAAATTACATTATATTGCTTGAACCTAGCTAAAAGATATCACACGTGAAGAAGGATGATATGAACATGGCTTGACGTTAGAATCAAACTCGACTTCATAACTCAACCAAAATGGTTCATGACTGGTTCACCATTAGAAATAGCGTCTAGATTAAAGTAAAATTGTTATGTTAAAACCTATGATACCACTCTAAGTTGGCTTAGCGCACTTTCTCATGTCAAAATTACATTATATTGCTTGAACCTAGCTAAAAGATATCACACGTAAAGAAGGATGATATGAACATGGCTAGACGTTAGGATCAAACTCGACTTCATAACTCAACCAAAATAGTTCATTACTGGTTCACCATTAGAAATAGCGTCTAGATTAAGGTAAAATTGTTATGTTAAGACCTATGATACCACTCTAAGTTGGCTTAGCACACTATCTCATGTCAAAATGACATTAAGTTGCTTGAACCTAGCTAAATGAGATCACATGTTTAGAAGGATCATATGAACATGGCTAGACGTTAGGATAAAACTCGACTTCATAACTCAACAAAAATAGTTCATGACGGGTTCACCATTAAACATAGCGTCTAGATTAAGGTAAAATGGTTATGCTTATACCTATAGTACCAATCTAAGTTGGCTTAGCACTCTTTCTCATGTCAAAATGTCATTAGGTTGCTTGAACCTAGATAAATGAGATCACATGTTTAGAAGGATCATATGAACATGGCTATACGTTAGGATAAAACTCGACTTCATAACTCAACCAAAATAGTTCATGACGGGTTCACCAGTAGATATAGCGTCTAGATTAAGGTAAAATTGTTATGTTAAGACCTATGATACCACTCTAAGCTGGCTTAGCGCACTTTCTCATGTCAAAATTACATTATATTGCTTTAACCTAGCTAAAAGATATCACATGTGAAGAAGGATCATATGAACATGGCTAGACGTTAGGATAAAACTTGACTTCATAACTCAACCAAAATAGTTCATGACGGGTTCACCTTTAGACATAGCGTCTAGATTAAGGTAAAATCATTATGTTATGACCTATGATACCACTCTAAGTTGGCTTAGCACACTTTCTCATGTCAAAATGACATTAAGTTGCTTAAACCTTAGCTAAATGAGATCACCTGTTTAGAAGGATCATATGAACATGCCTAGACGCTAGGATAAAACTCGACTTCATAACTCAACCAAAATAGTTCATGACGGGTTCACTAGTAGACATAGCGTCTAGATTAAGGTAAAATTGTTATGTTAAGACCTATGATACCACTCTAAGTTGGCTTAGCTCACTTTGTCATGTCAAACTTACATTATATTGCCTGAACCTAGCTAAAATATATCACATGTGTAGAAGGATCATATGAACATGGCTAGACGTTAGGATCAAACTCGACTTCATATCTAAACCAAAATAGTTCATGACAGGTTCACCATTTGACACGGCGTTTAGATTAAGGGAAAATTATTATGTAAAGACCTATGATACCACTCTAAGTTGGCTTAGCACACTTTCTCATGTGAAAAATGACATTACGTTGCTTTGAATCTAGCTAAAAGAGATCACATGTGTACAAGGATCATATGAACATGGCTAGACGTTCGGATAAAAGTAGACTTCATAACTCAACAAAAATAGTTCATGACAGGTTCACCTTTCGACATAGCGTATAGATTAAGGTAAAATGGTTTTGGTAAGACCTATGGTACCACTCTAAGTTGGCTTAGCACTCTTTCTCATGTCAAAATGACATTAGGTTGCTTGAACCTAGCTAAAAGAGATCGCATGTTTAGAAGGATCATATGAACATGGCTATACGTTAAGATAAAACTCGACTTCATAACTAAACCAAAATAGTTCATGACGTGTTCACCAGTAGATATAGCGTCTAGATTAAGGTAAAATTGTTATGTTAAGACCTATGATACCACTCTAAGTTGGCTTAGCTCACTTTCTCATGTCAAAATTACATTATATTGCTTGAACCTAGCTAAAAGATATCACACGTGAAGAAGGATGATATGAACATGGCTTGACGTTAGAATCAAACTCGACTTCATAACTCAACCAAAATGGTTCATGACTGGTTCACCATTAGAAATAGCGTCTAGATTAAAGTAAAATTGTTATGTTAAAACCTATGATACCACTCTAAGTTGGCTTAGCGCACTTTCTCATGTCAAAAATTACATTATATTGCTTGAACCGAGCTAAAAGATATCACATGTGAAGAAGGATCATATGAACATGGCTAGACGTTAGGATCAAACTCGACTTCATAACTCAACCAAAATAGTTCATGACTGGTTCACCATTAGACATAGTGTCTAGAATAAGGTAAAATGGTTATGTTAAGACCTATGATATATCACTCTAAGTTGGCTTAGCACACTTTCTCATGTCAAAATGACATTAAGTTGCTTGAACCTAGCTAAATGAGATCATATGTTTAGAAGGATCATATGAACAAGGCTAGACGTTAGGATAAAACTCGACTTCATAACTCAACCAAAATAGTTCATGACGGGTTCAACAGTAGACAAAATGTCTAGATTAAGGTAAAATGGTTATGCTTATACCTATAGTACCAATCTAAGTTGGCTTAGCACTCTTTCTCATGTCAAAATGTCATTAGGTTGCTTGAACCTAGATAAATGAGATCACATGTTTAGAAGGATCATATGAACATGGCTATACGTTAGGATAAAACTCGACTTCATAACTCAACCAAAATAGTTCATGACGGGTTCACCAGTAGATATAGCGTCTAGATTAAGGTAAAATTGTTATGTTAAGACCTATGATACCACTCTAAGCTGGCTTAGCGCACTTTCTCATGTCAAAATTACATTATATTGCTTTAACCTAGCTAAAAGATATCACATGTGAAGAAGGATCATATGAACATGGCTAGACGTTAGGATAAAACTTGACTTCATAACTCAACCAAAATAGTTCATGACGGGTTCACCTTTAGACATAGCGTCTAGATTAAGGTAAAATCATTATGTTATGACCTATGATACCACTCTAAGTTGGCTTAGCACACTTTCTCATGTCAAAATGACATTAAGTTGCTTAAACCTTAGCTAAATGAGATCACCTGTTTAGAAGGATCATATGAACATGCCTAGACGCTAGGATAAAACTCGACTTCATAACTCAACCAAAATAGTTCATGACGGGTTCACTAGTAGACATAGCGTCTAGATTAAGGTAAAATTGTTATGTTAAGACCTATGATACCACTCTAAGTTGGCTTAGCTCACTTTCTCATGTCAAAATTACATTATATTGCTTGAACCTAGCTAAAATATATCCCATGTGTAGAAGGATCATATGAACATGGCTAGACGTTAGGATCAAACTCGACTTCATATCTAAACCAAAATAGTTCATGACAGGTTCACCATTTGACACGGCGTTTAGATTAAGGGGAAAATTATTATGTAAAGACCTATGATACCACTCTAAGTTGGCTTAGCACACTTTCTCATGTGAAAAATGACATTACGTTGCTTTGAATCTAGCTAAAAGAGATCACATGTGTACAAGGATCATATGAACATGGCTAGACGTTCGGATAAAAGTAGACTTCATAACTCAACAAAAATAGTTCATGACAGGTTCACCTTTCGACATAGCGTATAGATTAAGGTAAAATGGTTTTGGTAAGACCTATGGTACCACTCTAAGTTGGCTTAGCACTCTTTCTCATGTCAAAATGACATTAGGTTGCTTGAACCTAGCTAAAAGAGATCGCATGTTTAGAAGGATCATATGAACATGGCTATACGTTAAGATAAAACTCGACTTCATAACTAAACCAAAATAGTTCATGACGTGTTCACCAGTAGATATAGCGTCTAGATTAAGGTAAAATTGTTATGTTAAGACCTATGATACCACTCTAAGTTGGCTTAGCTCACTTTCTCATGTCAAAATTACATTATATTGCTTGAACCTAGCTAAAAGATATCACACGTGAAGAAGGATGATATGAACATGGCTTGACGTTAGAATCAAACTCGACTTCATAACTCAACCAAAATGGTTCATTGACTGGTTCACCATTAGAAATAGCGTCTAGATTAAAGTAAAATTGTTATGTTAAAACCTATGATACCACTCTAAGTTGGCTTAGCGCACTTTCTCATGTCAAAATTACATTATATTGCTTGAACCGAGCTAAAAGATATCACATGTGAAGAAGGATCATATGAACATGGCTAGACGTTAGGATCAAACTCGACTTCATAACTCAACCAAAATAGTTCATGACTGGTTTCACCATTAGACATAGTGTCTAGAATAAGGTAAAATGGTTATGTTAAGACCTATGATATCACTCTAAGTTGGCTTAGCACACTTTCTCATGTCAAAATGACATTAAGTTGCTTGAACCTAGCTAAATGAGATCATATGTTTAGAAGGATCATATGAACAAGGCTAGACGTTAGGATAAAACTCGACTTCATAACTCAACCAAAATAGTTCATGACGGGTTCAACAGTAGACAAAATGTCTAGATTAAGGTAAAATGGTTATGCTTATACCTATAGTACCAATCTAAGTTGGCTTAGCACTCTTTCTCATGTCAAAATGTCATTAGGTTGCTTGAACCTAGATAAATGAGATCACATGTTTAGAAGGATCATATGAACATGGCTATACGTTAGGATAAAACTCGACTTCATAACTCAACCAAAATAGTTCATGACGGGTTCACCAGTAGATATAGCGTCTAGATTAAGGTAAAATTGTTATGTTAAGACCTATGATACCACTCTAAGCTGGCTTAGCGCACTTTCTCATGTCAAAATTACATTATATTGCTTTAACCTAGCTAAAAGATATCACATGTGAAGAAGGATCATATGAACATGGCTAGACGTTAGGATAAAACTTGACTTCATAACTCAACCAAAATAGTTCATGACGGGTTCACCTTTAGACATAGCGTCTAGATTAAGGTAAAATCATTATGTTATGACCTATGATACCACTCTAAGTTGGCTTAGCACACTTTCTCATGTCAAAATGACATTAAGTTGCTTAAACCTTAGCTAAATGAGATCACCTGTTTTAGAAGGATCATATGAACATGCCTAGACGCTAGGATAAAACTCGACTTCATAACTCAACCAAAATAGTTCATGACGGGTTCAACTAGTAGACATAGCGTCTAGATTAAGGTAAAATTGTTATGTTAAGACCTATGATACCACTCTAAGTTGGCTTAGCTCACTTTGTCATGTCAAACTTACATTATATTGCCTGAACCTAGCTAATATATATCACATGTGTAGAAGGATCATATGAACATGGCTAGACGTTAGGATCAAACTCGACTTCATATCTAAACCAAAATAGTTCATGACAGGTTCACCATTTGACACGGCGTTTAGATTAAGGGAAAATTATTATGTAAAGACCTATGATACCACTCTAAGTTGGCTTAGCACACTTTCTCATGTGAAAAATGACATTACGTTGCTTTGAATCTAGCTAAAAGAGATCACATGTGTACAAGGATCATATGAACATGGCTAGACGTTCGGATAAAAGTAGACTTCATAACTCAACAAAAATAGTTCATGACAGGTTCACCTTTCGACATAGTGTATAGATTAAGGTAAAATGGTTTTGGTAAGAGTCTCTAGGCTTATAGTACACACTCGTTAATATATACTATATGGTTAATTATCTAATACATCAATATCACTAACGAACTTCTATATATTATATATATGTATATACATTCACTACAAGAAAACACGCCTTTTGCGATGGCAAAATCCCTTGCAAGGCTGTCGCAATAGGCAAAAAGAAACGTCCTTGCGATGGCCACTTATATGTCGCAATTTGCGTGTCGCAAACATAGATACGTAACATGGACGTCGCAAGGTCTGCGAGGGAAAGAATATGTCGCAAACGCCTAGCATAAGTCGGTGTCGCAACAGCCTAGCAGAGCCTGCGACGACCTTGCGGGAGCGCGTCCTGCGACTCTCTTGCAAGGGCGCGACCTGCGACACCCTTGCGAGGGCACGTCCTGCGACAACCTTGCAAGGGCGCGACCTGCGACACCCTTGCGAGGGAACGTCCTACGACAACCTTGCAAGGGCGCGTCCTGCGACACCCCTTGCAAGAGCGCGTCCTGCGACTCCCTTGCAAGGGCGCGACCTGCGACTACCTTGCGAGAGCACGACCTGCTACGTCCTTGCGACGCCGTTTATAATTTATTTAAAATAAAAAAAAATATTTTAAATATTTTAAATATAAATTTAAAATTAAAAAGATTTTTTTCGAATTAAAAATATTTTTAAATAAAAAAGATTACAAAAGGTTTTTTATAATTCAGAAATCGTCCGAGCGATCTAAATTTCCCGACCCGGATCCGGTGTCTTCGTCTTCAGCATTGATCTCGGCAAATGCGTCGGCTAGCTCTGGATCCTTCTTGGCGAGTATAGACCACAAACGATCATAGGTCGTGATTTTCTTCTTAGCTTTGGCAAGCTCGGTGTTAGTCCGATCCAACTCTTGGGTCTGACGGTCGACAATTTGCCGCAGGTCACTGGTTGTCGCGGATGACTGCGAGAATCCTTCTGGTGAGATACATTGCTCAATCTT
>JAKUCM010000770.1:0-32448 GCA_023374145.1 Lepidium sativum | reverse complement strand
TAATTTTTTTTATTTTTAAATTCGTGTTCGTTTAGGTTTTTAAAGTCATGTTGATATTTTGGAATATTGTTTTAGAGACCTAAAATCCGAACCAAAATGTACATGATTAGAGGAATCAAATCCAAACCAAATCTGATAAAATATCAAAATGGATCTTAAATTTATGTATCCGAAAAACTAAATTTATATCCAAACCGGAACCGTATAATTAATAAATGTAGCTGAAATATTTTTATTAAATTTTAGTTTTTTTTAGAATTTTTTAATTAAATTTTATTAATTTACAGTTTTTATATAAGTTGTAATAAAGCTTACCTGATATATTTTTAAGGATTGTTATAATTAAAGTTTATATTATAGCCAAAATATAATTAATCCGGAATATAAACCAGACCGAATATCACTTGTTCCATAGCACATGAATGATACAAATATAGCCTGTTAAGCCAAATGATTGGGCTCCTGGGCCTAGCACGGTCCCTAGAAGGGCGACGTATTTAAAAAACGGCGAGGTCTCAGATCTGTGTCGGTGATCGACGCGGCACGAAAATTTAATAATTTAATAATTTACAAAAAGGAAAAGAAAAGAAAAGAAAAATGTCAATGTTTTGACACGCGGATTTTGACGTTTAAAGGCCGCAACACCCAGTAGCTAGCTCACTGGAATAAACCCACAAGCTCGTGCTACTAGATCCCATCCAGGAAATTCCCTCTTGTTTCTTCACAAAGTTGCTATCTTTGTGGATCTTAGAAGCAACCCATAATATCCTCCGGTAATCTTTGCTTCAATCTCTCTCTTTTTTCTTATCAGCAAGTCTCTCTCGGTCTCGTTGCTTCTGGGTACTGCTTTGATCTAGTTGCTCATTCTTCTGTTTTCAACTTCTTACTAGATGTTGTCCTGTATTTTTGACTTCTCGTATTGTGATTTGTTTTGGTGGAGAAAGAGTAATTTTACTGGCTCCATTCTAAAATTGAAACCTTTATCGAGTAGTAAGATCTGACTGTGTCAGAGGATACTTGGTTTAGTTTGATGTCTAGATCTTTAACTGTGTTTCTTGCTCTGTATTGTCATCTGCTCAAGTTTATAATTGGACAATTGGGCCTAACCACTTACCAATATAAAGGAAGAGTAGTTTCATATCTGTAAGTATGGATGAATTTAGTTTGTTGTGCCTGAAGTTGTTTGAGCTTTGTTATCAATCGCATTGGTAAAGAATAACGTGATCCTTTATGAGAAATTCTGCATCGCCTTTGAATCATTTGTTTGTTCAAAACTAGACATTTCTACTGTTTATGGCGCCCATTTCATATCTTCTTTGTGATTGGTTTTCAGGTGAATGCGAGTAAGGTTGCATTGACTCCACAGACATGGCGATGGGGAAGTATTCCCGTGTAGACGGGAAGAAATCATCGAGCTATGGGCTAACTATCACCATTGTTCTGCTACTTTCCCTATGTTTAGTTGGGGCATGGATGTTCATGTCTTCGTGGTCTGCCTCGACTGATTTCGTTGGCTCTTCCTCAAGTGATACTGAAAAAGATGTAGAACCTGTTAGTAAGAATGACTTGCGAAAAGAAGAAGGCGATCAAAATCCGAAAAACATTTCTGATGTAAAGAACGAGGAAATTGAGGACGTGACTGAGAGCAGCGAAGTGAAGAATAATTCTGAGAAATCTGCTGAGGGAAATCAGGTTGATGAGAACACTGGCGAGAAAACTGGGGCAGCCGAGGAGGAACAGAAGGAGTATAATGACAGTAATGGTGATGGAGATGAGAAAGAGAAGAATGTTAGAGAAGAAAATTCCGAAAGTGATGAAGAAGCAAACCAAAAAGAGAAAACACAACTGGAAGAGAGCACGGAGGAAAACAAATCTGCGGATGGTAATGGAAGCGAAGAAAAGTCTGAAGAAAAATCGGAAGAAAGTAAATCTGAGGATGGTAATGAAAATGAAGAAAAGTCTGAAGAAAAATCGGAAGGGAATAGTAGTGAAGCTGAAGAACCAACAGAGAAGATTAAAAAGGACGTCTTTCCAGCTGGTGACCAGGCTGAGATTACAAAAGAGTCGAGCACTGGGGATGGAGCTTGGTCAACCCAATTGGTTGAGTCACAGAATGAGAAGAAAGCACAACTGTCCTCAGAAGACCAGAATAGCTACGGATGGAAAACATGTAATGTGACTGCTGGGCCAGACTACATCCCTTGCCTTGATAACTGGCAAGCTATCAAAAAGCTTCATACTACAATGCATTACGAACACCGCGAGCGACATTGTCCCAAGGAATCTCCATCTTGCCTTGTCTCTCTGCCTGATGGTTATAAGCGCTCCATCAAGTGGCCAAAGAGCAGGGAAAAGGTGAGCTAAGTATGATTTTTCGTAGGGTTCAAACTAGTAAACTGTTCTTAAACTGTTACTTTATTCATTTGTCACCAAATAACTACACCATAGAAGAAACTTGATTACCAAGAGAAGGCTCTTACTCTTGACTAATGCCCGGACCAAGTTCCTAAACAAATTTAGGACCGGACAACAAATTCCCCTAGCTCTCTGTTAAAACTTTAGCTACCAATAGAAGGACGAAAGGTCTGTTGCTGAGCTGGAAAAACCACAATTCCGTGCTCCACCCCTAGGCTAGGCTAGTTGCAATAGCCTTGCGTCAGACTTAAACAGGAAAACCTTGATCAGATATTGAAAAAACTGCTTGTGTATCTTTTCTAATAAATGTCTTGACATGATTTTTCTGTTGTTTACTCGCAGATCTGGTACAACAATGTTCCCCACACCAAGCTTGCTGTGATCAAGGGACATCAAAATTGGGTGAAGATGAGTGGTGAATATCTCACGTTCCCTGGTGGTGGTACTCAGTTCAAGAACGGTGCTCTTCATTATATTGATTTTATCCAAGAGGTACACTTTCATATTAAGCTACGTAATTCTCTCATTGCTATGAATAGAAAGTATTAAAGTAATTATCTTGTTACAGTCATATCCTGCTATTGCATGGGGAAATAGAACTCGTGTTATATTGGATGTCGGGTGTGGAGTTGCTAGCTTCGGGGGTTACCTTTTCGAAAGAGATGTGCTTGCTTTGTCGTTTGCTCCCAAGGATGAGCATGAGGCGCAAGTGCAGTTTGCATTGGAACGTGGTATTCCTGCAATGTTAAATGTTATGGGAACCACAAGATTACCCTTTCCCGGTTCAGTTTTTGACCTTATCCATTGTGCTCGTTGTAGAGTCCCTTGGCATATTGAAGGTAAGAATGTGTCCCGTTGTATTATTTTGCCTTACTTTTGTAACATCTGTTTCACAGAATGACCTTTTGTTTGTTTGTCGAAATCAAGGTGGTAAACTTCTTTTGGAATTGAATCGTGCTTTGAGGCCGGGTGGTTTCTTTGTCTGGTCAGCAACTCCGGTCTATAGGAAGAATGCAGAAGATTCTGGTATATGGAAAGGTCGGGAATTATTTTTAAGGTTTTTGTTTGCTCCTTACCTCAAACTAGACTTTTGGAAATTGTATTCTAACTTTGGAGAGACCTTTTGGGTTGTAGCAATGTCGGAGCTCACAAAGGCAATGTGCTGGAAGCTGGTGACAATTAAGAAAGACAAATTGAATGAAGTTGGTGCTGCCATATACCAAAAGCCAACTTCAAATAAATGTTATAACAAAAGACCTCAAAACGATCCACCTCTCTGCAAGGATTCCGATGATCAAAATGCAGCCTGGTAGAGTGATCTAAACCCTGCGTCAATTTACTCTTAAAGCAATGCAATCTGATGCTTCATATGTTTAATTTACGGTAGGAATGTTCCACTTGAGGCATGCATGCATAAAGTGACAGAAGATACATCAAAGCGAGGAGCAGTGTGGCCGAACATGTGGCCAGAAAGGCTTGAGACTGCGCCTGAATGGTTGGATTCGCAGAAAGGTGTTTATGGAAAACCTGCACAAGAGGATTACACAGCAGACCAAGAGAAGTGGAAGACTATTGTCTCAAATTCATACCTTAATGGCATGGAAATCGATTGGTCTAATGTGAGAAATGTTATGGACATGAGAGCAGTCTACGGCGGATTTGCTGCTGCATTGAAGGATCTGAAATTATGGGTGATGAATGTGGTTCCCGTAGATGCGCCAGATACACTTCCAATCATATATGAACGTGGTTTATTTGGAATCTATCATGACTGGTGTGAATCATTTAACACGTATCCCAGAACTTACGACCTTCTCCATGCTGATCATCTTTTATCTACCCTGAGGAAGAGGTAGATAATGTCACCTGTTCTCCTCATTCTCCAATGCAGAGCTTGATGAGTGATATCCTTTTCTTCTTTTGAATTACAGGTGCAATTTGGTGTCAGTAATGGCTGAAATTGATCGGATTCTTAGGCCACAGGGAACTTTAATCATAAGGGACGACATGGAAACAATAGGAGAAGTAGAGAAGATGGTGAAATCCATGAAGTGGAACGTAAAGTTGACGCAGTCCAAAGACAATGAAGGCTTGCTTTCGATTCAGAAGTCATGGTGGCGTCCTACAGAAACTGAGACAATCAAATCAGCAATAGCTTAAACAAGTCAGAAGGGGAAAAAAGAAAACATCACTTGATTATAGTTTCAGAAAAGTTGATATTTTACGTGTCAAATTCATTGTTTCCTTTTATTGGTTTAGAACTCCAGACCGTTTGGCATTGAGAAAAGTTGTATACTCTACAACATAATATTGGTTATCAATTACATCTATAATATAATTTAACACAATTTACGTTTTGTTTTTATGAAATGTATAAAATCTTGCTATTGCTTTCTTACTGGAATCTTCTATATGATTCGAATAAGATTAAAGGAGACACGTTGGTTTGGCGAAGAACAAGTAATTGTGATACTAAAGAGATCTTTGAGAAAAGATGAAGTCGAGTAACAAAACTGTCATTATCAAGTACACAACTAAAGTATGGAGCTGATATACTTTCTAGGTTGATTCTCAGACAAAATCTACAAGTCTGCGAAGAAAGTGTCTGTAGAGTCCAGACGATTCGAGTTACTTTTTGTTTTCCTCTTGGTGCCTATACAAAAGCAAAACAAAGAAAAAGAAATATCGGATCATGTTGAAGTTATTACATGATTCAATAAGTTTTGCAGGTTCCCCCTTTACCTTTGGAAGGCTTGGGAGTATTATTGTCAAGATCCATCCCATCGTCGTCGCTGTCACTGTCTCCTGCAGCTCCAGATGCATTCCCCGAGTTACCATTAGAACTTTCTAGAATCTCTTCTAGATTCCACAACTTCATCACCAAGAACAAAAATATGTAAATCATAACTGTACGAGCTTGTGTTTAGAGAGAATAGAAGATACCTTTAGCATACTGTCATGAGCTGTGCTACCGAGAAACTTGTTATCATGCGAGAGAGCTACAGAAGATATTTGAAAAGAATTTATAAACCATTCATTTTACACAAAGTATGATAGTTGGCAAAGATAAGCTAAATGTTTGATAAACAGAGTAGGTTTATAGTTACCAAGATCTTCGATAGGGAAGTCGTGAGCCCCAATTGGCTGTATGATTCTATTGGGCAGTATTCCAACAAGGCTGAAGAATAATGAACACAAAATTGATTGATTTAAATAAAGATAAACAGTAAAAAGCTTTTTCTTGGAAGCAGAAATGATTTTTTGTTACCTTAGTATTCCATTATCACATCCAGTGATAACTCTATCCTCATCAAGCTACAGTACAAATCAACAAGAGTTCCATTAGCCAAAGGCACCCTAATGTTACAGTAACTATATGCTAAAAAAAAGTCTATCATCTCACCTTTAATAGAGTATCAACTGAGTTTGGAGATAGATCAACAAACCGGTCACTGGAAATAGGGAAAATGTTTCAGATAGTAAGGTTTTAAAACAGACAATTTCCAATGCCTTATACTTCTATCATAGTTAGTGTTAGAGATATATGACATACCTGCAATCCTTGAAAAATCCCCATGAATACAACAAAAGAGTACCATTCTGAGTACCACAAATAACTTTACGTCCATTCTGAAGTTAGTCAGGTAAGAACAAAACACGTATTAGTTAAGTGAAAACGAAATGGAGAGTGTATACTTGTCTGTTTATAGATGATTTAGAGAATAATCATGTAGGCCCATAATGGACTAACCTTCATTATAACAACAGAAAGTAGTTCGTCTTCAGAAAATTCAGACTGAGATTGGACCTTGCTCGTTCTGAGATTACAGACAGACAGAGTCCCATCTCCACTATACAATGCCAAAGAAACAAATATATAAGAAATAAGCAGAAAACTCTTCCATGAATACCTAAAAGACACTAGCTACGTTGAATAAGATGACTACGAAAATGTAAACCTTGTTGCCACTAGCTTCGATGAGTCAGATGCAAAGGTCATATCAGAAATATAATCCTCATGTGCATTAAACTCATGAGAAGAAGAGCGCTGTCTTGTGTCCCAGACCTGAAGAGATGTACATACATTATCATAACATAAGCAAATAACATCCCTCCAAAAGAGTAATTCCCCAAAAGAAAATTGGGCAAAGAAGGTACATACACACACTTCTAAAGATTACTAAGGAACATGATCCTATACTTCATTCACACATATGATAGAGATATTGCTTAAGACATTTCAATGATTAAATAAGAAAGATACAAATATTTAAACATACCTTAACGCAGCCTTTATCATCTCCTGATGCGATTGTCGTCTCAGTAATAGTGATCAAAGTATTAACAGCATCCCTGCGAGTATTTAATTGATAAAATAAGCAACAGTCGACTAAAAGTGTATCAAATTTTAAAAGTATTAAAAAAGGGAATTGCGTACTCGTGAGCATTCTCGAGACGTGCAACATTAGCACCAGTCTCTACATCAGTCGCTAGAATGGAGCAATCGGCTGAAGCTGAGACAATTCCTAAAACCCAGAAATAAAAGCATAAAATTTACAAAGCAGTCACAAAAATTGTTACTATTTGAGCTTAAATAGTTCAAAGTTTTAAGCAACGAACTTTGACCACCATCAATGAACCGAACAGCTCTGCAAGACTCCTTATGGGCACTAACTTTACGTTCCCTACACAAAGTCAAGGATTCCCTTAGAAGAAGAGCCAACAAAAGAGACCAACTTTGGAGATAAAAAGAGCGTTTAATACCTGACAAGTGAAGAATCTGAGTCGTATCGAAATCTGCAAAAAAAGAACTTGGGAGATTCACATGATTGTTTAAACTTGTGGATTGGAAACGAAAGAGAAGGGCTTTTAGAAGAATTACAGATGCAATTGGCCATCGATGAGACCAGCTGCCACTAGATTCTTCGATGGGTGAAAGTCGATACCGAACGCGTTTGCTCCTAAATCGATCTCCATATTCACTACAAGAAAATCGTAATTACAAAAAGAACCCTAAACTCACACAAGTAAAGAAAGAAGTCGTCGAGTCGAATTTAAGTGAGTTATTGTCTGAGAACAACCTTTCCTTCACAAACAAATCTCAAAATTCAGCCAAAAAATAGGCTGCATTTAAAAAAAAAAAAAAATTGAAAAAATTGTAAATTGACCAATTTACCCCTGCGAAAATCGCACAAACCAGAACAAAATCAATTAAACCGGACCGAAATCAATTTAACCCGACCCAATCGCCCAAACCCGACCCAAACCCGACCCAATCGCCCAAACCCGACCCAAACCCTAAAACCCTACCCAAACCCGACCCAAACCCTAAAACCCGACCCAACCTATCGACCCGCCCCAAATCAACTCCCCCACTAAACCCTAAATTCCCGATTCAACTCCCCTCCCACTCTCCCTCTAATTTTCGCGAAACTCCTCATTTTATATCTTTTCTCAGAATTTCGAAATCCAATTTGATCTTCGGCGAACTTCGTACAACTTCGAAAATTATCTCAACCCAACTTCGCGATTTGATCTCCTCGGAATCTCCCTTTGATTTCACTGAAACTCAACGACTTTTCTCAACCAAATTTCGCGATTTCACTAAGGTAAACCATTTCATTGTTGCTTAAAACGATTATCCACTATGCTGAATTTGTTCTTGTTGATTAATCAACAACATCGATCCTTTAAGTAAAGATAGGAAGTCACATATGTCGGCTACTCTATCACAAGTCTCGGATTAGATAAGCTACATATGTGGGCTACTTAAGAAACAGAATCTATCTAGAATTCAAAATACACATAAGCTAAGATATACATGATTGTGTTTTTTTGTATATGAGTGTCATAAGGAAACTATATATCATCAATCATTTGCTCAAATAAATACACATAAATTGATTAAGTTTTGTATAATGCCTTGCAGTGATGGCTAGAACAAGAGGAGGTTCGAGCACAGGAGGCAGTGGGAGAGGACACAATGAAGACGAACTGATGGATGACATATTCATCGAAGGCAGAACGGTAAGTATAAATAGTATAACTTGCTAGTTATACTATATTTTCGTAAAACTAGTAGAACTAGCAAGTTATACTGTATCGTATAACTAGTATAACTTGCTAGTTATACTGTATTTTTCGTAAAAATAGTAGAACTAGCAAGTTATACTGTGTCGTAATACTAGTAATAACAGGGTGCTGGTGATGATAATGAACCCCATGATGTACGTGATCAATCTGATGCTCCACCCGTTGATGCTGCACCCGCTGTTAGCTAGGTATAACTAGTATAACTAGTATAACTTGTATAAAAAGTATAACTAGTATAACTTGTTTAACTTACTTGACTGTTCAACTGTAGGTTGCTAGGACTCGTGGAGGTATTAGGAATGTATATGTGCGAACAAGTAAACGCACAACGGGGTCCGACCCAAGTCCGGCAGTGACGAGGGCGAGGGCGAGGAATGTTTGAATTCATTTAAGTTAAAAACTTAATTTAGCATTTTCTGTTAAGCAATGTACAACTCATTTAAATTAGAAACTCATTTTGCATTTTCAGTTTAATTTATTTAGTGTTATGTTTATATTTTCAAACATCATTAAGTGTTAAATTTTATATTTTCAAACATCATTAAGTCTACAACATCATTAAGTCTAACATCACGCTAAATATTATTATGCTTAAAACAACATCAGTTCTACTAGTTATACAAGTTATACTAAAATAACTTGAATTTTGACAATCTTACAAAGGACCAAAATATTTTTCGACCCTCTCCACAAGCTTAACAACAACTGCATTTTGCTCTCACATCTCCTTCTTCAGCATCGCCACCTCCGCCTTGTACAACTCTATCTTTTTCTCCATCTCCTGGATATCATATTTCAGATTCTCACACTCTCCTTGTATAGCTTGATCCCAACTTATTTTCCTGTGGAGACCATCGTTCTATCGGTGGAAACAACATCAGTTCTACTAGTTATACTAGTTATACTAAACTAAACAATTTCAGTAGTCATAGTATAGAAGTAATACTAGTTATACTAGTTATACTAGTTATACTAGTTATACTAGTTATACTAGTTATACTAAACAGCATCGTTGTACCTTATACACCCGACATTTGAAATAGATCTTGTTCCGGGCATGTTCATTTGTTCTTTCCACGGTGATAGCTTCACCACAGGGACATTCATGAGGAATTCCCCCTTCATTATCCATGACGTATTCAATTCTCCTAAACATCTTACGGGTTTCTTCCTCGGAGTAGTCGGTGTCGTCCTCTTCAGTCCAAGACACCATGTAAGACCTAAAAGAAAAGAAAAACATAATCATAATAAACGAATCTAAAATCTAATCCCAATTTTTTTTTCTACAAACCCTAACAATAGAGGATAACTTACTATGGGACAAGAAGTAGAGAGATGATAGAAGATTTGGAGAGGGGAGAGGATAGATAATCTAGTAGACAAGAAATGAGAGAAGATTTCAAGAGATGAGAGGAGAAATGGTTGAGAGAGGAGAGAAAACGAGAGAGATGAGATGAGGGGCG
This sequence comes from Lepidium sativum, assembly GCA_023374145.1. Taxonomy (NCBI): domain Eukaryota; kingdom Viridiplantae; phylum Streptophyta; class Magnoliopsida; order Brassicales; family Brassicaceae; genus Lepidium; species Lepidium sativum. The sequence continues at coordinate 22,477 of JAKUCM010000770.1, read as the reverse complement.
GCCGCGAGAGAGGAGAGGAAAAAGTGAGGAGGAGAGAGAAATTTTTTTTTTTTGTTTATATACCCACAAAATTAGGTCTGCACGTGTCCCCACAAAATTTTCAGACCTGGGCCCCAAACGAAAAAGTATCAATTTTCGACCTAGTTATACTACTAGTTGGCAGTTATACTAAATTACTACTAGTTATACTTTCGATGATTTTGCATAACATTTAGTTATACACAACCTTATAAATTTATTTTTTAGTTGTACAGTGAATAATAATCAATTAACTAATGACTCTAAGTGTTTTGTGTATTTAAATTCTAGAATAAATATATATTCGTAGAACTTAGAGAGTCACACCAATGTTAACTTAGAAAGTCATACTAAAACTATAAGGAATAAGGTGGACGAATGTAATTATGCCTAAAAAAACTTATTTTAATTTTATTTTTAAGTTATATATAGAGTCATTCATCACTATATAAACAAAATATAATCATCTTAACATCATTATACATTATCTTACTTATAAGAATATCTTACTTATAAGAATATTTTACTTATAAGAATCAAGTTTCATTATAAATTATCTTACTTATAAGAATTAAGTTTCACAAGAAGATGTTATGTCTTCTTTGTGGCCGCTTTAGAAAGATATAACATATACGTTAAAACTTGGTAAATTATGAGATCGTTTTTTTTGGCAAATTATGAGAATGTTTTTTTTTTCTTTTTTTTTTCTTCATTCTGAGAAAGAACAAAATATAAGTCTGGGCATGTTTAAAAGATGAGATTATGAATATATATACTTTGTAGAAAAATTGACAACTATAAAAATAAAAAGAGAGAGCCATAAAGCTATTCGGAAATAAACTAGTTTTGCTAGTTTCACGAGTTTTACACATACACATACATTTTCCAGAGAGAGCCATAAAGCTATTAGGAAATACAGTAGTTTGTGCCACTACTCTCGCTCTGACTAGCCTGAGAGCATGTATGCATCTTTGTGTACTTTATAATCCTAAAAATATCCATATTTTTAATCTTTGATGCTCGTACACCCCATTTGCAGCCTTCTTTATTACATACAATCCACAACCGACTTGGTTCAGATCTTTTAATGGCAAAACAAAAGCTGTTGGCAAATGATCCTCTATCCACAACTTCTTGCAATGTCTTCTTATCTTTAAATTCTTGATGCAAACTCAAACCTAAGTCGTCTTCCCATTCCTCTGCAAACTGACTACTCTCTACAGCGGGTGGACGTTCTACATAGACATCACCAATATCCGATCTCTCAACACTAATATAGTTCTACCAGTTTTACGCCACGTTTCACCCAATTGTTACCATATTCAATTTCAATCAAGTCTTATACAAGCAAAATTCTACCAAATAACCAAAAAAATAATATAATTTATGAAATTAAGATTCTTCACCAACCCAATGCAAAAATGCAACTAAAGAATGTACAGCTGATTCAGTTACGTATAACTGGTCATAACCGTATAACTGATTCTAGTTATACTAGTTTAACTATCGCAGAAACCAACTTTTATCAACTCAGATTCCATCGATCATTTAGGCAGTTCTAAATCTATAATGCGCTATGTTTCAGCCTATACATTACAATTGTTACCAATGCCAAGTCTTATTAGAGCTAGATTATACCAAATAATCAACTAATTAAGCGGAAACATCAGCGCAATGCAGAAATGCAACTAAAGAATGTACAACTCATTCAGTTCTGTATAACTGATTCTAGTTATACTAGTTGTACTATCGCGGAAACTGTTATCAACTCAAATTCGTTCGCTTGATTCTAGTTCTAAATCTATAATTGCTCTATGTTTCAGTTTAGCCCCAGTCTATCTTACCAATCTTAAGTCTTATTCGACCCAGAATCTACCAAATAACGAAAGCAAAATTATCAATTTCAATTTGAAATCCACCTTCTTATGCCCAATGTGAAGAGGCAAATCAATAGTGAAGCTATGGAGATTAACAAACGACGGTAATGGCAGGAGAGGCGGCGGAGGCGGCGGTGGTGCACGTCGGAGCCGGCAGCATTGCAAGTCGAGACCCCCGGCGGCGCCCGTGAAACCAAACCCGATTGAGAGGAGAGAGAAGGTAGAGATGAGGAGAGAGATAGAGATGAGAGAGAAGAGAGTTTTTTTTTTTTAATAATTAATTTGGGTAATTTTCATTAAGGGTATTTTGGGAATATCAAGTTTCATTAATAGGTTTGTATATAAGAGATTAAAATTTTTTGATAATGGGTTATGAGATCTTTGCCCAATTTAAGTAGGGTTTTGGGGTTTTCGGAGAGGTACGCTTGTTTTCTTTTTCTTTTTAACTTCGATAACGTATTAAGAAAGTTTGAATATAACATTAGATCCACCTATTATTGAGATTTTTTTTATTGCACATAAAGTTTAAAAACTTATCTTGGTATTATGGTTATTATTGGTTCAGATTATGCCAAAACCGGATCGAATCGATATTTCGTACCCACTTTTTATGATCGAAGCACACATAAAAAGCGACTGAATTCATCTTGTCCTTCTTCATTTGTTACTGTCTCGATGTAGACAATTGAGTTGAGATTAGAATTCATGAATTTATGTACCATAGTCTCATAGACGAGCAAAATGATATTCATATTTCTTCTCAACCCACCTCAACGTCTTCTTTTTGCAGCTTGCCATTGCTGTTTTGAAGGCTTCATATTCTACTTCTCAAACATAATAAGCTTCCATCTTCATTGGCATATAGTAAAACAAGTTCCTCTCTTATCCTATCCAAGAATAACCTAGTAATAATCGGAACCTTCATCATTTCACTTTTTCCATTCACTGAACACGAGTACACTTTATATTATTTTCTTACTTTCCACTCATCTCACCTTCCAATCCTAAAACAATAGATTCTCCAAGTACAATCATTACCACCCAACACATTTGTAAGTTATTATGGTTTTATCATACCTATATTGCTTTAGATTTCTCCCTATTATAGAGACATAGGTAGCAATAGCATCTTTGAAAGCTACTCTGTTGAAGAATATCATGTCTTCTACCAGTGTTCCTTCATCGTAAGGTGTGTACTCACGATTCCCTTTTTTTTTTAACCTATATCTTCGTCCTCTGAGTCTTCACTATCTTCAACATCACTTTCATGCAACACATTTATGATTTCTCGAGGCTCATCTCCAAATGCTCCTAACTTACGCTCCAGCTGGTACACATGTCTCTCTCAAACTCTTCATCGTCATTAGATCCGTCGACCTCACGAGTTTCTTCCTCTCTTTTGCCTCCATTGTTTCTCTCATAAATAGGAACCAAATGCCACGATTCTATTTGCGTCGACTCCACATACCAACAATCATGACAAGGACGAGAAGAAATGAGAAGATCTTCTTCGAAGTTTTTTGAAAAACTTGGAGATTTTCTTGATTTAGGTTCGATGAAACTGATTTTGAGAGATACATAGATTTGTCTTAATCGGTATCCTTAATGGGTGTTAATTTGAGACTTAAATTGGTTTACAGTCGGTTAATTATTAGGTTAAATGTGTAACCCAAATGTTGGCTAACAGTGAACTCGTGATTTGTAGAATTTGATCGATTATGTATACTATAGGTCCAGTTAGATAATAATTGAATACTTTAAGTGCAATTAGGCTTCCGAATTAAACTTTGCGTGCAATTAAAAAGAAGTCTGAATACGTGGATTTAATGTTATGTCCAAACTTCAAGATGGAATTAGGCTGTCGACCCATAATTCTATTATTACCAACAATCATACACAGTTACAAAGTAACATAGCATAGTTGGGCCTAAACTTTGTTTGGCTAGATAATCACCACACATTGTTTTGACAGCGGATTTTATACTGGAAGAAAATTGAACCAAATTGGGTGCTCAAATCGCATATTGTAGATGCATAAGGTTGGAGTTGGCAAATTGATTTCCTCCACAGAGAAGACTATCTAGAATAAAAATTTCACCTTCAAAAATGACCTTACGACGACTATGATCCTGAGTGCATTGTAGCACCCATAATAATGATGTAGCCTGGGATTCCTCCACTGTTTGCCGACTCTGAAATTTCCACATATCAAATAATACCTTACCTATATGATCTCATATTATCCATCCCCATACCGGGAGCCTATCTTTCTCCTAATGCAACACATCGTAATTGCATTTAAAATAGCCAGATGGAGGCTTAGATCATTTCGCCGAGCTAAACGATTGCTTATTGTGTACTAGGGGAGTCCGTGTTCTGGATCTCAGTTGCCATTATCCACTCAGAGATGTCGTGCCAACTCATGTAATTGTTTTAGCGGCGCGTTATATTCAAGCGAGAATATAGTAACGTGTTACGACTTTTCTAGATTCGCCACATTATCAAAATAGAAGGAGCTAGTAAAATTTATCATTAGCACTTTGTTTGTGCCAGTCAATAACTGCCATAAGCTTCTCATGAATAGATGTATCACCAGTGATGGGTGTAATAGGTACACCGGCAAACCTCCAAACCACCAAAGCATAAGGGCATGTAAAGAAACAATGATCAATAAATTAAAATTGAGCACAACACCTTTAGCATGTTTGAATAACCACTTAGCGGCGACGTCAGAGATTATCATATGTAGTAAGAGCCTCCAGATCCAATTTTTCCAAAGGAAGGAGAGACCAAAGGCCATTAGCAAGGAGAGGATGTGTAAAGATGTGTGTGATGATTTTGGAACATATGCAGCCCAAGGTGAATATGACCATAACAATGAATCACAATGTGATCTAAGTGAGGATATAAATCTTAGTAGCAAGACATGATCCTCCGGGGAAATCATCAGGTGTAGTCCGATCATGATCCCATTGTCTAGTGGTAAAGTCAATAAAAATAGACACCAGTAAGCCAAAATGAAATGGCGGTAGTAATTTTGTTGGTCGAGGTGGAGAGGTAGGAAGCCATGAGTTGGTTCTAATCTCTGTATATGTCTCATCACCAATCATATATTGAACGTCATTCTGGAAGAAAATCACAACCATGCTTAAAGGATTTCCAGCCAAAAGAAGCTTGTGCTTTTATTTTGGGCCGAAAAGAAAACCGTTGGTTGGGAAATATCGTGATTTGAATACCCGGTATAGTAAAGTTTGTGGCCGTTGAAGGATCTTCTAAACTCGGTTAGCCATGAGAGCTTGATTGAAGCTTTGTTGATCAACTTGTTTTCTTAAAATTTTTGCTTGTTCTGCTTGAATATATGCACACATATTTGAATCTTCTATGAAATCGAAGTTTTGAAATAAATTTTTGTTTTCTTAAAACATTCTTTAAATGCAAAATTTTTACTTTGATGTTCAAATATATTGTTCTCTTTGTGCTATTTTCTTATTTAGTTGCTCCAAACGTTGTTTTATTCCGATTGTCTGAACTCCAAAGCCTTAATAACATAAGCTGATCATTATTTTATCAGCACTGGGCCACAACTGGCCGATCGAATAGCCAAATTTCTACACAATGATATACAGTGAGATTCGATCCCTGGATGTGGCAAATGTTGGCAAAAAAAATTGCATGTGACCGTTAATTTATATATAATGTAGACAATGTGACTCAATTTCTGGATGTGCAAATTTAATAAAATCATAATTAATTTAAAATAAAGTTTCATTACATCATATAAATAGAAATAAACAGTAATTTTAACTATAAATAATTATTATTTCATAAACTTTTAAGTACTATAATACTAATTTTAACTATATAATAATAATTATTTGATAATTTTTACTAAATTTCATAGATCTTAATAATTAATTTAGTTTTAGTAAAATAATTAATATTTTGTAGTATGCATATTAGATCGTATAATTTTGTTTAGATATAAAATAATAGTATACCATAAATTAAACAATCATTATATGAATGAAAAATTATACTCTAAAAAATAGAGTAAAAATAAGAATCCTCCAAATTTGAAAGAAAAATACAGATCTCTATTTTTAGAACAATAAATAGAGCATCATTGCCGAGGACAGGTGGCCCAGTGGTGTTGTACTTTACAAATCCTCAAGGCATCAGTGATCGAACCCCCTACCTGCAGAGTAGAAGTGGGATTTAAAAGCCAGTAGGCTAGTTGACAAAAAAAAAAATAGAGTATCATTTGATTGGAGACACTTTTCCTCTAAATATAGAATTTGGAATAGGATTTTGAATACCATTGGAGATACTCTTAGTCATAAACAACACATCAACTAAAGTCCTAAATGTAAATATGTTATGTTTTAGAACTCATCGAACATTCATTAAAAGAAAAGCAAATAAGGATGTTGGATAGAGTCTTAAATATGATGTGGAATAATTGTTGAATTTTGTTCACCATGTTGCAAGAAAAGAAAATGAAAATCCGGCATGTTTCATTTAATGATTTCACTACAAAACATTAGACATGTTATTTATTTTATTTGTTTGCATCAGTTTTAATTGATACAATCTCTATTTATATCACTTATTAAAATGATATTGAAAGTGATGACTCAAATAGTTAGTGCCAATTTAGCCATTTGATGCAACTATTTTCATCATACTATATGTGATGTTTCACGTTGCTGTAAAAGATGCAATAATATAATGTCATTTGTTATAAATGATGTTAAATGACATATAATGTATCATTTGTTAATAACTGACTCTATATAGTCAATATTATTGATGATATATGCATGTGTTTTTTGTAGTGTTTGTTGCTTAGATTTTTTATATTTTTATTTTATCTTATTTTTTGTCAACAATTGGATCGACAAGTCCCGATCTATTTTTTCCATTTGTATCGGGATTGATCGAACGCATGTGCATGAAGATTTGTAAAATGATTACTAGCACTTGTGATAGACTCCTTGACCGTAATAATATATCCAAAGACGATACACTCCGAGAAGGCCGAGACGAGATGCAATCTAACCAAAAGGACTTGTCCGAGCTATACGTAAAGACTTTTAAAAAATTGATACTCCTGAAGACCATACAATAATCACAACTCATCAATGGCCCACGAAGACACAACCAAGATTTCACTTGCATATTTGGACTCCAATTAGTTAATGTGATCACTGTTTGAAGATTTACAGCTGATCCAGAACGAAGCAAGTTACGAATCAATATGCTATGGACTTTTGAATATTTCATCTAGCTTCTCGAAATGGAATCATCCCAAAAGAAGCTCTAAGCTAAATGATTTTGACTTTACAAGTTGGTGGATCTACAATGAACTCAAATGCGCAACAAGGACAAAGATCAAACTACACAGCCCAATCAAGATATGGCCTTCCCTTCGGATCACTTGGAGAATATTCTTAGGTCTTTTATGGTTACAAAAATCCTAAGAACGCATCAAACTACCATATGATCCTCCAGATACACTCTCAATAAGAAGACTGTGCGGCTTGGTTCTGTTTAAGGCAAGTATGGGATCCATTTGTCTTAAGAGCTCACAAACTTATGTGTGGCAACCATGAGACTTTCTCAACCACTCATAATCATCCATGGAAGTTATACCATGCACCATCACTCATAGGATTTGATGAATCCTTCCTTTAGAAGATTTTCCATGTCGGCCCTCATTACTTGTCCATTGGGCACTTAATTTTGTGTTAGTTCTTTCTTATTTTAGGCATGTTACCATCGTAGACACTCTAGAGTGAGCCTTTATAAGCTTAACTCATCTCATGTATATACAAACAACTTTTACGTAAAATCGTTAAACTTTGAGTGTTTCTACAAAGATTGTGTCTTTGTGTTTGTCATTTTGAATCTTAAGTGGATTCCTTAATCTAGTATGATGTTGCGAGTTTAGTAACTTGGTGATTCAAATTATGTAGGTCGTGTTTGTTTAAGGATTCGACAACAAAACCTTTAATTTTTTCTTTATCACTAGTTCTTGAGAGAATCGACTCACCAAAATTTCCCTCAAGTCTATATCTGAAGATCCTCCCTCCGAGGCACCTATCAATTTGGCCACATGTTGTCGACATTTATTTATTCTATCTTTACTTATTTAAAATCAATTATCCTATACTAAAATAATTTTTAAAAATATAAAATTTATATAAGAAATCATCATTAATTATGCTTTACAAAAACAGAATTGTTTTATTTCATACGGAAACAATAATAAACTGTATTTTTCTTTACAAAATTTTCCTATTATCTTTCCAAAAATTATTCTTATAAGGCCTGCAAGTGTACGCATCTGCTAGTGTCTTAGTGTGCTTATATTGAAGCTCATGTTGAAGAACCGGAACAACTGGAAACTCGTTTGGTATGAAGAAGGATCTCAATTCTCGTCTAATATATCACGAAACGTATATAATCTGTGCCGTAGCATTTCGTCGTTACTATCAACATTAGAATCAATTATTGTTATCTTATCGGTGACAAGACCATATTGTACCACACTTGAGAAATGTCGTATGTTGTTGAACTGCTTTGAATTCAAAATTATAAAATTGTTTACTTGGGTGGGTTAAGCGTGAAAATTCCTAGAAACATAAATACGAAAACAGTAAGTTTTTCTGGTCTATCACTTAAATTTTATAACTTTCAGAAGAAACAAAAAAAAAACATAAATAACTAAAGAGAAAATTTTGTTTGAACAAAAAAAAAACAGTAGTCTACCCCAAATGCCCACTCGAGTTGTTTGATTGAGGAGCGCACAGAAGCTAGAAGCCTCTTCTCTAGTTTTGCCTATGCAAAGTTTTACACCTTTTAGGCTAACTTAGAACCCGAAGAACCCGAGCTCACTGGCTTTTTCCTTCTCAAAGGTCTCGAAGTATTGATATATGATCGTGACTGCCAATAGAATTCCAGTCCCTGACCCGATGGCTCCCATGAAGTCAGCTAAAACAGTGAGTGCACCGATACACACTCCTCCAAAAGCTGCTGCTGTTGGGATATACCTGTTCAGTTCCTTCTGTAAGTTTGACTCTCTGTGTCCAGGCATCACCATTTGTTGTTCCTGCGACATTTAATTTTCACAGTCAGCGACCCAACAAATAAGTTCACATTCGGGTTTCTATATCAAGCTGTTATGATTTTATTACCTTAAGCTGCTTAGCTACATCCCTAGCAGAAGATCCAGACACTTCAATCCATGTCTTTGAGAATAGAGCACAAGCAGTGAGCATGAAGACGATGTAGAACAATGCATGGAACGGGTGAGCAGCCATATCCGAGAAACTGCAAACATTATGGTAACATATTAATCAAACCAGTTGATGCATACCATTTTGAGTCGAATAAAACGAATATTGAATGACTAACTGCATTATACCTTGCTGGAGCTGTGATGAGGTAAGCCAGACCACTAACTGGAATAGATTGCCCACTGTACTCGGATTCTTTCCATTGTCCCAATAGGTTTACAAAGAAATTTCCGCTGAACTTCCTGTAGAGAAGCTGTTGACCACAAGGAGATTCAATGTCAATTTAATGTTATTTGTGCAGATATATAGTACCGTACAGTGAAGTTGAAAGGATATCTATACCTGAGAAATAAAGTAAAGATTTGAGACGAGGGCAGATTGGAGAATGATGGGCATGTTAGAGGTGTAGAACAGCTTGATTGGGTAAGAACCCTGTTGCCCACGGGCGTTCTTTGATCTCACAGGCAAAACAACACGGAAACCTTGGAAGTAGATCACAATCAAGAAGATCAAGACAGTGGCAAGCAAGTTGGTAACGTTTGGAAGGTTTTGCCGGTAGAACGCTTGGCGGAGTGCTGCAACCTTGTTGGACTTGGTTATCAGCATATGGAACAATGCAATTACAGCACCTTCAAACTCAGCTCCACGCCCAGTGTTGATGGTAGTTGGGCTAAATGCCTTCCAGATAATGCTTTCACTGCATATCATCAATTTTAAATCCTAAGAATACTGTTTACCCGAGAGGATTTGTGCTAGGGATAGGAATGGTTTTATAGAGTGAAGAAGAACTTCAGCCTACCAGATATTGGTGGCAATGAAAAGGGAGATTCCTGAGCCAAGACCATATCCTTTCTGAAGGAGCTCATCAAGGCAGATAACAATGATTCCGGCAAAGAAAAGTTGAAGGATGATCAGAATGGCATTTCCAACACCAAGCTGTCCAACGGGGCCATACATTCCAGAAAGAACATATGCAACTGCCTCACCAATGGCAATTAGAATACCTAGAAGCTTCTGAGCACCATTCCTACAAGATAAGTACAAACACAATATAAGAGCTTACACCACCACAGCTTTCAGGTTTTCCAAAACAGCTCAATTAAATCCAAGTTCAGTACGGAAAATACATGGTCAAATCGAAGTGGACACAGAAGCAGTTCAAAAGAAGACGTAATGTTATGCAAAAAGTTCAAAACGGGAAATTTACACAACAAGACTTACAAGAGGGCACGATCCTCACGGACATTGTTGTCAACCTCAATAATCTTGGAACCAGCCAAGAGTTGCATCACGAGTCCAGATGTGACAATAGGAGTAATACCCAACTCCATAACGGTTCCACGATTCGATGCAAGAATGACACGCATCCAATAGAATGGATCCGCACCGGTCGTAGAATGAATTCCATAGAGAGGAAGCTGACTGCAGACAAGAAAGATGAAGAGAGAGATCACAGTGTAGATAACCTTCTCTCTGAATGGCACCTTCCTGTCAGCACTCTGGACCTCTGGTAGAAACGCAAGGAATGGCCTCACCAAATGCAAAACTCTAAATCCTCCTCCCATGCTAGTATCCGATCAAATCTGATCACTTTCTGTATAAATCAGAAAAACACTTCCAAATAAACTTCCAAAATACACAGAACACAATGAAAACTAAACAAATCTACACGCACGCATGCACCAAATTAATAATCTAGCTGCAAAATTCACAAATCAAAGTTTCGCAGCTAGGTAACTACATTAAACCAATGAATCTCAACAGCAGTCACGCAAACTAAATTTAACTAAAGCTAAAGCTTTCTTAAGCTGTATCTCAGTCGATCTTAACAAGTCAGATCTATCAGAACTTCACCGCTTCACACCGTATTCATCCATACAAATTCGATACAGATCCGTAACTAAGAAACACGAAACAGATCTAAGAACAGAAATCAATAAATCACACAGATCTGATGCGAAAGACTCACAAATCAAGATTGGAGAAAAGAAAGCAATTCAGAAAAACTGGAAGCGATTTAGAAAAGGAAGAGAAACTTACAGAGAGAGAAAGAGAAGAACGATGAGATCCGAAACCGATGGCTTCGATAATATTTTGGTTTCTCTTCCCAACGGAGAAAGAGCGTTGTAGTTTTCGATGGTCAACCAAAGACGAAAGTCACCTTATAATCTTTTTTACATTTTTATTTTTATTTATTTTTCTCAAAGGTATTGCCAAATCGTGGCGACGCGAGAAAAATATGGTCGACACGATAGTATGACGAATAAGTGTATGCCACATCAGCTTTTAAGTTGTTGCTGTCTTATTGGGCCGAGATTTTTATGAATTGGGCTTTGGACCAGTGTCAATGTTGTTGAACTATATTTTTTTGTAATATTATATAGCACCAGTACAATTTTGTATTTTCTTCAAATCAAGTGGGAAAAGAGAGCAGATTTCAAATTATATGTTCTCCAGGAGGAACAGCTAATAAAGTTGACTTTATATTGCTGTAAACCGGTCAAAACCAACATCCGTAAATTTTTTTGGTTTAACGTAAAAGAAGACTTAATCCATCAACAGCTGTAATTGTAATTCTAAATTAATTAACAATAAATAGAATCTTCTTATTTTATATACTCTTTTTTTTTTTCAACGACAATACAAAAAAGATAAGAGAAACCTTCGGATCTACCCTACTCCCTGACGCCGCACTGCAATCCTACTTGACCTGGCAAGGGCATCTGCTCTATGATTCAAGAGTCTGGGAATAGCAGAAAGTGAAACTCTGGCAAACGAGGTCCGAAGAGCGCTGAACTCCTCCTGATAATGACCAAATGTTGGCCATTCCTCCTGGCGCTGAAGAATGAGCACCGCCGTCTCACAATCCGTTGATACCTCCACCTCTGAAATACCGCATGTCAGTAGCGCACTCAGCACCCAGATGACCGCCTCGACCTCGGCATGAAGGGGAGAAAGGGACCGATGTCGACTGAAAGTTCCTGTGATTACTCCGGCCACTGAATCTGGAAAGCATATCCACCCAAACCCCGTAAACTGGTCTGTGGCTTTCCAGGAAGCGTCCACATAGCATATGTATCCTGTGAACCTGTGATTGGCTGTGGTCGGGAATATTCAAGGAGCCCGTATTGACTCTGTCCATGGTTGCACTAATTCCTGCGAAGAATTAATTGATGTGCGTGCCAGTAACCACTCCTGACAATCCGTAGTGGCCCTGGCCAGTATATCCCTGGGATCCAAATCCTCATTTGAAAAAAAAAACTATTGCGTGCTTTCCAAAGTTGCCATATTATCCACGGGAAAACCGTGATGTCCGCTCGACCCTTCAGTCGTCTTGTCAGGTAATCCAGATTATACCATAGGGACTCCCCTGGGAATATTCTCGGGGCTGAGGGTATAGAGGACAAACACCTGACCTGGACTGCAGGTGGACACTCAAACAGCACGTGATTGATTGTCTCGAGATCAGCTCCGCAACGCGGACAGCCAGAGTCGCTCCCAAATCCCCTCCGCGCGAGGTTCAGATATATCGCAGTACACCCTGACAACGCTTGCCACAGGAAATGTTTCACTTTGTTTGGAGCGTTCAATTTCCAGCAATCCTTAAAGAAAACTTCAAAAGTCGGTCCAAAAGGACCTTCGTTCACTTCCGTTGCCAACTTATACCCTGATTTTATAGAGTATTTCCCAGATATTGTGTGGTGCCACACCCAACAATCTTTTCTCGGTACCCGCGGTAATCTAATGGCTAAAATCAGTAAGACGTCCTTAGGTTCAAAATATTGACGAACCAAAACCTCCTTCCATTTACCAGTCTGCCTATCAATAAACTGATCCACTGTCAGATCAGGGAATAGACAGAGATCCGACCAAAGAGCAGGCCGTGGTGGTGTATCCGGGATCCATGGGTCCTTCCACACCCGAGTTAGCTTACCGTCACCAATCCTCCTTATTATACCCTTCATTATCACAGGGCGTGCCGATAGTATACTACGCCATCCAAACGATGGCGCTGTCTTTAACTCGGCGTCCAATATAGATGTATTCCTATAATATTTCCCCTGCATGACCCGCGCCAGAAGCGACTCCGGGTGCACCATCAGTCTCCATAACTGTTTAGCCAGCAGAGCGGAATTAAACTCTTCTAAACTCCTGAAGGCTAGGCCGCCGTCTAATTTTGACTTACACAGAGCCTGTCACTGTTTCCAATGTATACCCCGTGATGGGCCTGAAGCCCACCAGAAATCAGCAATAGCCGACTGCACCTTTCGTAAAATGCCTTGTGGCAATCTATAACAAGTCATAACATACGTCGGAAGCGCCGTAAGAATAGACTTAATTAGTATTTCCTTTCCTGCCTTCAACAAAAATCTGGCGGACCAATTCGCCACCCGGGACTTCAACTTATCCGCTACATATGCGAAAACCTGCACTTTCGAGCCACCGATATTCTCTGGGAGCCCCAGGTACGTCCCCATACCCCCCAGATTCTGAATTCCCAGCACTCGTTGCACCAAAACCCTAGTACTGGCATCTACTCTTTTTTCGAATTGGATCGAAGATTTATCAAAGTTGATTTTCTGACCTGACAGATTCTCATAGTCTGCCAAAATATTCAAAATATTTGTAGCTTCCTCCTCGGATGCTTTACAAAAAAACAAAGTATCGTCCGCAAACAACAGATGCGATATTGCAGGACTATGTCGTGCTATAGTAATGCCAGACAGTGACCGTTGTTGTACCGCCCGTTTCACCTTTGCTATCAAAACTTCCGTGCAAAGGATAAATAAATATGGGGACAGGGGGTCACCTTGTCGCAATCCTCGACCCGGGATTACCTTACCCCCGGAACAGCCATTTATGATGATGGAGTACTCCACACTCGTTATACAGAACATGATGCATTTTATCCATTGATCACAAAATCCTAGTTTACCCAGTAACGCAAGTATAAAGTTCCATTCGACTCTACCATAAGCTTTACTCATGTCAGTCTTGATAGCCATGTGGGTGCCACTTATCCCTGGAGAAACTCGTAGCGCATGGAACATCTCCTAGGCTATCAATATGTTATCTGAAATCATCCGGCCTGCTACAAAAGCGGACTGAGTCTCAAAAACCAGTTTGGGAAGGACTCCTTTAAGACGAAGACATAAAATCTTCGAGAGTATCTTGTACCCTATGTTGCACAGGCTAATTGGTCTGAAATCCGCGATTGTGGTCGGCTTAGATTTCTTCGGGATCAGACAAATATTTTTTTTATTCAAATCTTTGGCAAACACACCTGACTGTAAAAAATTATTCGCCAACCTAATTAGATCCATCTTAACAATATCCTAGGAGTATTGATAAAACAACGCTGTCATCCCATCCGGCCCTGGCGCTTTGTCCGGGTTCATTGAAAACAGCGCTGATTTCACTTCTAACTCCGAGATAGGTCTAGTCAGAATGTGATTATCAAAATCAGATATCTGCCTCTCAATTTCCTCCAATTGAATATGTGTATGTCCGGTAGGACGAAACAATTCATTAAAAAAATGTGTTGCTTCGTTAAACATCCCTCGTTCCTGAACAATCCATTTACCATTATTATCCATTAAACCTGTAATCCTATTACATGCTCTGCGTTGCTTTACCAGAGCATGAAAATACTTCGTATTTTCGTCCCCCGCCTTCAACCATTTGTTACGACTCTTTTGTTTCCAGTACAACTCTTCGTCCCTATAGGCGACCTTGAGCGCAGTTGTAGCCGTCTCAATGACTAGAGAATCTACCACTGAACCAGCATTATATTCTTTTATCGTATTTTGCAACTGAAATATTCGTTGTCTACCGGACAATACAGTCTCGTGACGCCAGTGAGAGATCTCCTTGCGGTACAGCCTTATTTTTTCAGTCATAGACACCGCGCTTCCCTCACGGCCTCTACAACGCTCCCAACTCTGCTGTATGATTTTGCGAAAGCCCACTTTTCCCAACCATCGTCTATCAAAACAAAATCGCTTCGACTTAGAAAAAGTGTCGGGAGTTCCAAATTTTCCCAAAATAGGTCGATGATCAGAGCCTATCATGTCCAAATAATGAATTTCCCCTTGGGAAAGTAGATCATGCCAATCTCCATTCCCATATGCTTTGTCTAACACACACTGAACAATACAGGACCGCCGTACGCCCCTCCAGGACCATACATTACCAATCTTCGGAAAATCTATCAAGCCACAATTGCGTAACATCGCATTGTAATCCATGAAAGAATTTATATTCCGCAAAATGCCCCCTTGTTTCTCATGATTACCGGATATTTCATTGAAATCTCCACAAATTAACCATGGTCCAACTCGAGAAATACCCATCCTCGTTAACCGTTCCCAAACCCTTGATCGATGTTGCTGGACCGGTTCTCCATATAGAAACGTAATATGCGATGTGACCCCAAAAATTTCTAAGGATATATCGATCATATTTGTATCTTTATAATTAATAGAGACATTATAATATTCGGGATAAAAAAGAGCCAAACCACCACTTGAACCTCTCGGTTCAACCGTGGTTAAAAAGCGGTAACCTAAATGCAACTGAATTTTTTCCAAAAAAATGAATTTATTTTTAGTCTCTGATAAAAAAATAAAATCCGGTTTACAAGTTTTCCAAATTTCCCTGAGGAAGTTTATTGTGATCTTATTTCCTAAACCCTGACAATTCCAGCATAACAATTTAAGAATCATAAATTTAAAAATGTGGAGTCGTGATCTGCCTCCTTAGCTTTCCCCTCCTTGACTTTGAGAGTTTTTGGCGTTCTCCTAGGAGACTTAGTGCCAACCAAAACCATCTTCCTTGTGCTTATCCCTCGTAGAGGTGTTGACGTTTTAGAACCCAACTTTTTTGTAGCGGTTTTAGACTTCTTCGAACCCGCTGTCTTCCCCATTTTCAGCTTCTCCACCAACTCAGCGTGGAGATCCACTTGTTCCTTATCTGTCAAGTTTTGCTGGTTCTGTAACTCTGATTCCAGCACCAGTGCACTCAGTTCCGATTCTGTCACTAGACCCGTCTCATTGAGCAGCTGGTCCTCTACCATTGTCTCGGTCTCGCTGTGGACCTGCTGCAGTGCCACAGATTCTAAAGCTTCCATAGATTCCATAAATTCCGCTATTGGTATTTGATCGTCAGAGGATAGCAGCGGCGGTGCTGCTTCACTCTGCTCTGGTCCATCTGAGGGCTGTTTCGACGTCTCCTAAAAGAGTGGTCGTCTCACCTTCTTGGCCATAATCAAATCGGCTCCAGTTTCTAGCTCAGGAACCTGAAAAATTGTCAGGAATTGCCATAAGCATACATCAACATCCAAAACAAGACAATAATGTACACCAGAAATTAATACCCTAACAGAAGTGGCATTTACAATTGGCAAAGTAGTGAGGCCCCTGCCTCTCTTACTCTGTCGCATCTTACCCCTACCCAGTTTAGTCCGTTCTGGGACTCCACCACCTTTGCTGTTACTTAAAACAGCTCCCTTATATGACCTACTCTTATCGGCCTTTCCCAACCAAAGACCTATAAGCAGCATCGCTTAATCCTATATTCTCATTTTTAGCTTTATAGCAAGCAGTTGCTGCATGAGTCATCCTATAACAGAGACTGCAATAACCCTCTAACCTACGATACTCAAACATAATTTTAGATTCACAGCCTTCTTCGAATTCCAAAATCGATGAAAATACCAAAGGCTTGGAACAGGACACTTCTATATGAACTTGTCCTTTCACCACATCTATGCTAATAACTGACCCCACAGACTTAGTAACCAGGCTGTAAACCTCTTCTACTCTATACTCAAACGGTATTCCCGTGATTCTAATCCATAACCTAATAACATTTGGGTGGTCGGCATCAGCCATAGGTTTCCAAGGGGCATAGGAAACCATCCACCCGTCAAAATTAATTGACCCATTCTCTAAAACATTAGCCATATCAGATTCTTCTTGAAACTCAAATTGAAACCGACCATTCCCTAGATTAAGACCTCTAACTCGTCCTACCAACCCCCAAAATTGAGGCATTCGGAACAAAAATGTGTCCACGTTCTGCATCGTTGGGTTAAGGCAACGACCCATTAAAACCTTCGAACTTCTATCAAGCAGTTTTGAGTTTTCTATCTTTGGTATCCTAATCTTCAATAGCCTAACTGATGATTTCACCATCCCACCTTCCTTAAGAGGGATTATTTGAGACATGTGAGGCTCTAGAATAAAATCCTTTACACCTTCGTTACCCACTCTGTGTAAAGTTATGCGGTGTGATAGTTTGATGCCTAAGCGTGGCTTTAAATAGAGTCCTAGACCGCCTTTACACAGTAACCAGAATCTAGATTCACTCCTAAAAAAACTCCTATACTTTAGGAATCGTGGCTGTGACCAAATTAGTTTAAAATTATAATTGAAATTTGATGCATATCTCCCAAAACCACAGATCATATCCCTTAACTTCAGGGAAATTATCCTAACCACTTTTTGACTTTTATAGACCCACAATTGTGATAAGCCTATAAAGTTTTGTTTATGAACTAAGATGTTGTTCAGATTCCTATTTAAGATAAAACTCCCCTCGACTGAGGGGTAAATCTTAAGTTGAAAAAAAGCTGACCTGTGCATCATACTAGCATGCCCTTTGCTGCATTTTAAATTCTTCCCAACTAGGCCCAAAGACATCATAGTCCTCTGTAGGGTCATAAACAAGCTCTGTGAAGCGCAATCTGATGCAGCAATGAAAACCAAACAAAGTATTCAGCATCACCTCGGAGGTTTCCCAACATATAGATGCATTATCATACTTCTGAAAAATCCACACAAAACCCGATATAATCACCCCATATGATTCAGGATAATTACTTATTGACATATCATTTCCATAACCATGTACAACATGTAATTCACACCCAAGGGTGGTGAGTGAGTAAAATTCTCCTACTGACCCATCACACCTAAACCCCATAGGTACCACTCTGTCTCTATCCAGACACGCTGAGGTTCCTGACCTCAACTTTAACTAACCGTCCTTACGATGTGGCCTAATGGTATAGACCATAAAGATACTCGGCCCTTTACTACTTGAGAACCCCGCGAGACCATATTTGTCTCCCATCTTGGTTCACGTGACCAACTATAGAACTCAATGTCCGTACTAAACCGACTAGAGGGAAGGTAATATTATCCCCCTTTGAGTTGCGGTGTATTCGAGATCTAAGAGCGAACCAAATCGACTTCTTAGGTTCGAGAAAAGCATAACCAGGTTGTCCAAGATAAACACAAACCCTGCGATAAAGACCATCTAAATCGACTCTATGAAACCCATCGCAAATCCTTTGGAGAGAAAACCCTATATCTTCCCACCGGACCCAAAAGAACTAACAATAACCAAAACCAGAGAGATAGACTAAAGAACCACTTATCTGATAGGGAAATGGTTGCTCAATCCTCCCGAATCAAATCGAATTCGAAAACCACTACCAGTCGGATCCTTCGCCTTCCAAGCACCAGATCCACCAGCTTAGGGTTCCGATTTCCCGAAACACACCCCACTGGTCTGCTCCCCTCCAGACAGGTCCAGATCTTCAGTCTAATCCCGAGGAAACCCTCAAAGCGGTTCGACTTCCTCCTCGATAGAACCTTTTCACGCCTAATAACCCACGATTCGTCACCACACTAGGCATAGACCCGCAGCCTCTCCGTCACCGCGGGAATCCACACCGGAATCGCGTCACCTAGCCTCTAGATCTCCGTGTAGAGGCACCTCGCCGTTTCGCCTCGAAATCGCCTCTTTTATTATTATTCTTCTCTCCTTTAACAAATATCTTATTTTATATACTCATTAAAATTATTTTTAATTTTTAATTTGAGATAATATTTTTTAAACGTTTTTTTGAGATAGTTATTAATCTCTATATATTTGGAATAGATCAACGATACCAAATTTGAATTTGGATTGTTGATATGCAAACAAATTACTTTCAGTCAGATCAAAATCAAGTTAAACGGTGTAAATTATGGACTTTGATATTATATTAAATTATGAGGTTTTAATTTAAAATCAATTTGTAATTAGTAAAAATATTTATTTCTTATAAATACTAGTATGATCCATTTCAACTTGAAAGGTCGAACGATCTTATTATCTCCGTACCGAACATATATTTTGACGTGATAGTAATTTTATATAGTAGACGAAATTAGAACTTTGCAGTGGAATGACTAGAGCTGATTACCCTACTGGTAAATTCACATATAAAGTCACCACCTGTTTGGAACTTCCATTTACAGATTGGAAAAAGGTCAAATTATTTTGAGTCACGTACCAAGTTGAAAACTAAAACAAATCTCAAATTGGGGTTATTTTAAGTCAACACATTATAAAGAATAATCCCTTCGTTTTTCTTTATAAAACAACTTTATATAGCCTGATAGTTGCTATTACATATCATTTAATTTTCTATAACTTTTATTTGCTGAACACATATATGGTGATATTATCTCTATATTCGATAAAGTTTAGTAATTCTGCATTGGACCTTGTAAATTAGTCTTATGTATACAAATACATGTGGTCTATTGATTGTGGAGTTTAATGGTAAAATACGAAAGAAAACAAACTTGTAGAAAAAAAAACCATGAAAGATAGAGAATCAATGTCCAGCACCAGGACTTGGAGCCGACAACAGAAACCGATCAAAGGTAAAGTGGTCGTTTTTGCTAAGAGTCATGTTGGATTTGGTCACGTGAGTCACGTGGTTCTTCTCATTCTCTTTCACATTCCTTGTTTCTAAAAGCTTCCTTGACGATGAAGTAGAGAAGATGGAAGCCACTGTGAGGACTAGAAAGAGGCAAATGATCACAACACGAGCCATTAAGTTTGATCTTTGAGGCGAATGTTTAGATGCTATGAGAGAAAATGGTCTCTTCAATATGTACTTATATAGGACTAGAAGGAAGGCTCTTTGCAATACTAAGCGTTGATAAAGTGATAGTGTTAGTGTTGACATTACTATTTTGGTTAGTGAAGTAAAAGTCTGACCAAACTTCATAGTTTCATTGTTGACGAATGCGTCTCGAGATCACGAGTTTGAATTTCAATGTTGAAGAGAGGACGAAACTTATCCGGTGTTATATTACAGAGCGAAGGTTTTGAACTTGTAGTTTTCTTGACTATTTATGTCGCTAAATCAGACGTAAGCCAATTGAGCCTCTTGACTAAATATGATAATTTTATTGTTTATATATATTAACTCTTTATAAACTGTTATATAATAAAATGATAAACAAGCATTAATCTTAATATTCATGCTTATATATTAAATGTGTAAATAGTTCGGTTGTATCTGGTTAAATGTGAACGGAATAAGTTAAAATCAAATAATGACAGCGGATGTTTAAAAATTAGTTTAATAAGAAAATAAATAATATTGTATATATTAGAAAATAATTGAATGTTTAAAATTTTAAAAAGAATTACTACCTAATAAAAATTAATAATAACTAAAAATATTTGTAAAATTACATTAGGACGTATTCAAATGTTTTATTGAACCCAGTTCGGTTAAATTTACTTTCATTCAGATTCGATTCATATTTTAAGTATATATAACTTCACTCTGTAAAATATAACTAAGTCAAAATATTTTTCTTGCCAAAAAACTAATGAAACTGGTACATAATATAACCAATAAAAATACACAAATAGAAAAATAAACTGAATAAATATTAAGTATATACTAATGCAAAACTTAAATGCATATAAAAGGAAACATTTATTAATTGGAGGAACGTAAAGTAAGATACAAAAAGTAAATAGAGTGCACAATGAATGCGTGAAAGAAAATGAGTAAAAAGAAAATAATAAAACAATTCAGAGATAAAAAGAAAACAAATTCCTCACCATTCCTCGATACTAATTAAGCTAACTCGTCGAAGAAGAATGATTTATTGGTATACTCATTTTATAAAATTTTCAAAATATTAAAGATTGAATTTCTTATCCGCAGTAGTATGAACGAAATTAAAAATTATTAAATTAATTGACAAAAAAATTAAGCTAACTCAATTCATGACCATAAAATAAAATTCAACTCAATTCCACGAGATTCCTCAAATTCCTTTGATACCAATCTCTTAAAAACTTTAATAATAATAGGTCAAACAATTATATTTTGTCCATCTATTATAATATATAATTGATTGTAAATTCATTGTAATATGTTATGTATAAACAAAAATTTATATAAATTTGCACATATAGTTCAAAAACATATAAATATTATAGATAAATATAAATAATTACAAATCTATATTTACTTTGTAAAAATATTTCGTACGTAGTACATGCATTATATAATCTCTTTAACACATTATCTTGGATTGTAATAAATAGTCTGAATATACAATTCCTGTTTTTAGTACTTAAAATCTAGGAAAATTTTGATTTTCAATAACATCTCTTACAACATCTAAGTATCAGTTGGTATCATTATTTGCTTTGCTAGATACCCCTCACAGTTTATTAGAAGTGCCCATAACTTCTCCCCAAATAAGAATTTTCCTTTTGTCTTCTCTAAGTCTAGGCATTTCAGGTTTTGGTTCAAATTCAGTTCGGAGCTATTCGGATTCGGATTTATGGGTCTAAGATAATTAGATCCATATTGGAACTGAAGTATGCTTCAGCTCGGTTCAGATAGTTCGGGTTTGGGTCAGTTCATGTCTACATATGAGGAACCGACAATTACCCAAAATTTTCGGGTAATTTTTCAGGTTTTGGGTATTTGGACCTAAATAAATACAATTACAAGAAACTGTATCCAAACCCGAATAATTACCCGAGAAATTGTAAATTAAATATAATATTGTTCCTATAATCATGTTTTAACACTTTGGTAGAAATGAAACCTGTAATAAATCTATCAAAACATGGTTCTAAACATTTATAATACCAAAATCAAAGATAACAAGCTTAAACTCCAACAATAAATCATATTTAAGCAGCTTAATCCAAATAAACAACATCAAATAGTTTGAGGCAATCCAAATACCAACCGAAACACAAAACAAAGTTGGTCGTAAAAGTTGAAAGTGAGACATGTCTTGATTGGTTCCTAATTCTTTAGGAAAACTCAATAAAAACAAAACAAATAGGTTACATTAGCTAAAGAAGTGTTAGATAATTTGATTTGCAAATCAAACAAAATAAACTCACATAATAATGAAATTTATGTCGCTTTGCAGATTCAACATCACGTATCACAGT
>JAKUCM010000769.1:0-15766 GCA_023374145.1 Lepidium sativum | reverse complement strand
CGCAGCCAATGCAATTATATATATTAAGTCTGGTAAAGCCCTCGATTGATTCATCCCAATAAAACGAATCCAGATGCAATGGACTTCAGCCTCAGTCTGCCCCAAATATTGAAAAGGCCCACAAGTAGAAAGTCTGAAGCCGAGAGCACAACTCACTCGATCTGCAACTCGAGCCGCGTCATCCGCGTCACATTGACTCGATCTGCAAATCGAGTTGTACTAGGCTCGACCACATCTCCTTTGACTCGACATGCAGTTTCTTTGACTCGACTCGCAGCTGTGCTTGTCCTGAATGCTCCATTTTTGTGCCTTTAGTACCTGAATTCTCCTTTAATGCAATGTGCATACTAATGCAAGTGAATGAAGCTATTGGACTCTAAAATGATGAGAATATAGTATATATGTATGCAAAAATGGCTAAATAAGACTCCTCACATAAGCTAAAAACCGTACATATCAAAAACCCAAAGACCCCAAGCAATATATTATCCGAAATATACTTTCCAAAGCTTTACTAAGAGAGCTGTATAGATTTCAATATGCAGAGCAAGTTCATCGCGCCATGTACAATCCCGAAGCACTCCACCTGCTGCCTCCATTCTGGAGTTCCCAAGCAAGCCCCATATGTATTTAACCCCATCCAATGATTCTTATTTCTATTGTTTATTTTAAATTGATTTTTAGAAATTGTGTAATTTTTCATGCTGTTCTTTAGGATTTTGGATATGTTTAGGTTATATTATAAAGGAAAAAGGTAAAATTAAATTGAAAAAGTCTTATATTGCAATAATTTTATATATTAAAGCGAAAATATATTAAAATTGAAGACATTTTCATTTTGATCGTGTTATAAACTATAGGATAAAGTTAATTTTAAATTTGTAATTGTCTTTAAAAATAAGTAAATAATGAGTTTCACTACAAATTTTATATAAAACTTACAATTAATAAAGACATTAATAGATAAATTAAATATTTAAAAAATTAATAATAAAATTCTAATAAGCTAAAATTTGGTTATTGATTTTATGCAATTCAAATTTACTTTTTCGAATATTTAAATTTATGATTCATTTAGATATTTTGACGGATTTAGTTTTTGTAATTTAGATTGATTTTGATTTGGATTTCAACGAGATAACAAAAATAATATTTCAAAATATTAAAACAAAATTTTTTGACAACATATTAATACAAAACTAATAATCTAAATAAACACAATTGAATAAAATAATTAAAAAATAAATATAGTGTTGTAAGGCAGGTATACTCTCAATCTATACTAATATTTATCAAATTGCAATAATGGAGGCTTAACTTTCTCGACTTGAGGAATATCTAATACAATAATAAAACAACTTTTGAATAAAATATCACAACTTTTTAGCAATACAAATATCTAAAACAACTCACAAAACATCAAATGTGATGACTTTATAACAATTTAAATATTTTTTAATATAGAAAACCAAAAAAGGAATAAAAATTGACGAGATTCATTATTATATTTGGAGACAAAAAATCTAAAATAATAGCAGAGAGATAAGAACAAAGAAGGACAAAAAGATATTTTAAATTACAAAAAAAGAAAGAAATAATCAAATCAAATAGAAAATTCCAAAGAAAGGCCAACGATGGTTCCTTGAACCCAACGCTTCTTAGGTTCGGATTTTAGGTTCGGTTTTAGGTTTGGACTTATAGTCGACATTGTGAGGATAAGAAGACGACTCTTTCTCTCCTTCGTCTCTCTTAAGTCTCTAAACCCTCTCTCTCTGTCTCTCTCTGTCTCTCTCTAAACCCTTTTTTTCAAAAGCTTCAACGCTGACACAAGAAAGGTCGAGTCTTCTACTGAATTCAGAAATGGCGATTGAGAATCATGAGAACCCAAATCGAGAAATCAAGCCTAAGAACAGAAGAATCACGGTATTGTAAACACGAGCCTCTTTTCTATATCATCACATTGTTTGAGATTCTGTCTTCCATTGTTAATTCAATAGCTTTTGTTCTCTGTTTACAATGTCTAGTCTTTGTATTCATACGAATCAAAATTTCGTTTTTCTCAATCTCTACTCGTTTAGTTTAGATTTTAAGATTTGGGTTTTGATTGAATTGGGATTTTCTACTGGAAACTAATAAAAGTTCTGTGCTTTATTTTTCCTGCTTAACATTTGATTTATAGTCAAATTTGTCCTCGTTTTTAATTTGTTTAAGTGCTCTCTTTACTGCAAAGAACAATGCTTGAATCCAAACAAAGTTCTTTGGATATTTTAATCTTTCGTCATTACTTTTAAATCCTTAAATACTTTATTTTCTGTCATGAAGAACCAAGCTTGAAGCGTTTGAATAATGTAGTTGGTAGATTAGGGTTTTAAATTACTGGAAGTGGAGAAGAAGAAGAATTTTGGGATTAATAATCGGATTTTCTTCGAATTAGATTCACGGCTTAATATTTGATTCCGTACTTATCGCCGTTCAAATTGCCTTTTAAACATTTTTTTTGGTATTTTAAACTTAAAGAGAATCATATTCTGCAAAACGAATTTGGAGATTACTATTTATTATTGGTTGCAAGATTATTATTGAAGTTTGAACCATTAAAGTCAAGAGTCTCTATTAAGTCTATATAATGGAGGAGACTTTTGATATGCAGAAGTCAATGGTGTGTCTGGTAATTTGTGTTAAAAGTTATTTAAGATGATGACTAATGTGCAATGTTGTTAATGGTTTTTTATCACAGGAAGAAGAGAATCAATGGCCTCCATGGCTTAAACCTTTACTGAACGAACGCTTTTTTGTTCAATGCAAGTCTCATGAAGACTCAAAGAAAAGTGAGTGCAATATGTATTGCTTAGACTGCAACAATGGCTCGCTTTGTTCACTTTGTCTTCCTCACCACAAGAATCATCGTACCATTCAGGTGCGTACAATCCAAAGTTCTTATATTGTCTTGTTTTTGGTGGAAATTGAGATTTTGTAAGTTGAGCGTTTGTTAGTTTGCTGTGCAGATAAGAGTATCGTCTTATCATGATGTGGTAAGAGTCAATGAGATACATATGTATTTTGACATATCAAGCATTCAAACTTATGTGATCAATAGCTCAAAGGTTGTGTTTTTGAATGAGAGGCCTCCTCATAAGCCTGGTAAAGGTGTTACTAATTCCTGCAAGGTCTGTGATCGTAGCCTTGTTGAGAATTGCTTCCGCTTCTGCTCTATTGGCTGCAAGGTATATATATCTACCTACTTACTTACACACCAACTTACCATTCACTCTTTCTTGTTTTCTGATATGAACTTTGGTGTGGATTCTTCTTAATTTACAGAGAAAAAGTTTGGAACTTTTGATATTGGTCTTCTTTTTGTTGTACATTTGTAAAAATCTGGCCAAAGAGTCTTCTTCTGATAAACTATTACCCTATGTAGGTTGCAGGAACATCGAAAAGCTTCAAGAAGAGAATGGAGCATACACTGATCGGATCAGAGAGTTCAAGCCACAGTTCTGGAGTAGAGAACAACATTTCAGAAATAGAGATAAACAATTCAAATCTCCAGAGTCTCAGTTCTTCAAAACCTGAATTTCCTATTGGATCTTTTCGAAAGCGACGAAGAAAGGGAATTCCTCAACAATCTCAACTGAGTTGAGATTGGATCAAGAAGAAGAAGCTTATCAGTGATCCTTAATATATACAAGACACACAAAAGGTTTAAACTTTCTCTTAGTGTATATATACTCATACACCAAAGAAAGACCTTAAGAAGATAGTGCTATAAAATAATCAAATAACTAGTAAGTGTATATACACAATATTATTCTTGTATAGTTTTAAATTTGATGCAATGAGGCTAAGCAATGAGTATTCATATAAATGTGGTTTTTAGTGGGTTAAAATTGGGAATAAGACATAATATTAAGGGCTTTTAGGTAATATTCTTTTGGGTTTCCTTTGACCTTGGTTGTAAATTTGGTTTTGATATCAAATTATCATATATTAATATTTAATTAGACATATATCCGGCCCATTAGTCAAGTTCTTGCAAATGCAAGCGGGGACTCAATCCCAAAATGTGCAAGTGAACATGCTTCTTGTGGATTTACCACCTGCCACTAAACTAAATACCACTTGCGACATACATAATTTAGCAAACCCAAACCAAACAAATATTCTTGGAGCTAACTGAAAAATTTAAAGACTACATGGGTCAAAACATAAGGAAACTAAAATAGAGGAATCCAAAAGTTCCTTACAGTTTTGCCACAAAACTTTTCATTTCGATCATGTATAACCCTGCTTGTACTTCCTGAAAATGTCCTCAGTTTTCGCATTCCGGAAAGCGCAACACCCGATTATATAGACGATTATCAACCCGATTAACGCCAAGAGAAGAAAGATATCAGCTTTTAACCAATCTACCTTCAAATTTGCAAGCAAACCAGCTTTACATGAATCACAACCATAACACAAAGTGTTTTGGTCATTACTCCATTGTATACAATCCATATCAGCAGACATATCTATTGGACTTATCCAATAAGTCGGGTTTACAAATGTGAATCCACATTTTGTTGGAGGCTTACAACAACCAGACTGAAAAATTAAAAACATAAAGGTTAGTTTTTTAATAAAAGATAAATATTGGGGCAATTTGTTAGGCGTGATTGGATAAGTGCACATAGTGGAAGAATCTACAAAAGTTAGGGACTTTTGTAATATTTTAATCTAAAGGTTTTAACTTTTAGCTTTTCCAGTTTTTGTTCCGACAAAGACTCGAAGCTACGAATAAAAGAATTCGATTTCCTCCCTAAACATTTATTCTATACATTTTACACCCTAGATTTGAATTTTGTAAAACAACATAGAAATGTAATATCTTATGAATATCAGGTTTAATCAAAAGGATCTATTTTCAGATTCTTTAATTCAGACAAACCTATCAAGCAAACTACCCATTTGAATCTTTCATCAGAACCCTTATTCTTTTGTTAGTAACTACAAATCACCCCAATACTATATTCTATTCAATTTACACCCTAGTTTTCTTCAATTGTGCTAATTTTTTACCAATCTTAAACCCAAAATCCACAGATTGCAGCAAGAACTAAGAATTACTCAAAACTTAAAGGACCAAAAACTAATAAAAAGTCATAAAAAGGGAAAAAGAGACTTACTTGAATAGGACTAAGATGAGCATTGAAGAAATCTAGAGCCATAGAGAATCTCTGGTTGAGTTCAGAACAAATAGTAGTAGTACTCAAACAAATACGAATTCGATCCCATTTATAAGATCTTTGAACTCGTCTTCTTAACCAACCAGAGAAGTCTTGAAGACTATACTCAAGATAAGCTCTACTTGGTTCTGGATGACCTGAGCCTTTAATGGTAACCATGTAAATAAAACCAACAAGAACAGCTAAAAGTACAATGAGAACAAGCATAGCTATTAAGTAAACAACTAGAAGCCAAGTTATTCTCCAAAACCCTCCAATGAAACCAGCTAAACCCACTAGAAGGATCAAGATTCCAAGGATTATTACTGGCCATTGAAGGAGCTTGACACAGGAATTTACAGTTCCTGTGGCTAGCCAGATTCCAGCACCAATGATTGGAATTGAGAGAAGGACGGAGATGAAGTTTATGCAACCGATTACATTGTTGCTTAAAGGCATATTTGAGAGGAAAGTATTGAAATGTGTTTTTGGTTTGAAAGAGTTTTAGGCTAATGGTAATAACACAGAGAGAGATAGAGATTCACTTTTTTAAGAGAAGAGAGAGATTCATATGTGTTGAAAATTGAGTCATGGTAGTAAATAATTGAAAAGATAGGAAAAATGTTGGTTTTATCATATCTTAAATTATATATTTTGACTTTATTATTCTTAAAAAGAGAGAAAATATAGAAATTAGTAATTTATAAAATTTTAAAATTTATATTTTCAAAGTTACAATATAACTGTCGATGACATATGATCCAGTGATATAGTCACTTTATAAATCTTCAAGACACTATATATTCGAATTTTTTACATGTAGTAGTAAAAGCGGGATTTCTAAAGTCACTAGTTGACAAAAAAAAAATTACAATATAGTGTTTTTTATAGATGAGTAGATGACACACAAAATTTAATATGCAAAGTGTCTAGTTATATTTTGGTCATAACTACATTAAAAGTGAATGAAAGAAAATCATTTAAATTAAAAGAAAAAGAAGTTTAACAAAAAACAAAAAAAAAGAAGACAATTCATTAATAAATGAACCAAAATTTTGTTTTAAGTAAGAATTCCTTAATCTGAAAATGGTGGTTACATTGCATCTTATTTTTTCAGTAACATTTTGATTACATTTCTGCTTTTATAAAATTATAACCAGATTTAATCTAAAAATATGAATTATTGACGTTTAAAAAATCTTGAAAATTAACTCAGAAATATAAAATAATACAAGAAGACAAGTATTTTTATATACAAAATTGTATACATGTGGTACAAAAGAAAAGTTCTTATAAGTTTATTTAATGAAAATATAACTTTAAATTGAGGAACTTTAGCGTGGAGGATAATTAATTTCTTTGTTCTGTAACCTTTTGAAAAGAAATCCCCTTGTAATTAAAAACGAAATTATTCCATTTATTTTCTTTGAAACATTATTTTATTTATTAGTATAGTAATGATAACAAAAGAGACACAATTGCTACAAATGATGAATAATGCATTTTCTATAGTTTTTAATTACTTTACTTCTTTCTCTCAAATACTTTCGAAGTCTTCAACTTTGGACATGTTGGTTCAATTCGACCAACTTTTTTTTGTCAACAACAATAATATATAAAGTGCAAAGGTACACGATGGATCGTTACAATCAACTATATCATGTCTCTCTTATAAATATGGCGAGAGCATAATCCTATAATTAAGATTGTGTGGAATTGTTGTAAAAAAAAAGACGCGAACAAATAATGTAACTATGCGAAGTCTTTCTGGTAGGGAAGAAAAGTTGGTCAATCCCCTAACTTATTAAAAACCTCTAACACCGTCTCACAATCTACCGACATCTCAACCTCCAAAACGTGGATTGTCAACAATAATTCCATGGTCCAAAGAACATAAAACTACGATAAGATATCCGATAGTGAATAACGTAGAACGAACCAGATAAATATGAGGAAAATGTGAACATTTTGACTAAATTCATATATATACCAAAAGAAGCATGAATGATTGTGAATAGCTCAAATAATAATATTTGGAGATAAGACAATAAAGATAATCTTTATTACAATATTGCCACTACTTGCAGAGTAAAAAAGAAAAGAGCATTGGGTTCGAGTGGAGTACAAATATGATAAGCAATGAACAAGCTAAAGAAAATAAGAAAATGAGTGTAATCTTTAATTAGGGGTGTGATTTAAACATGTTGTTTATACTTAAACCGGGTTAAAAAATTATATTTTATGTTTAAATAAAAAATATATTTTATGGATTAATCCGTCATAAACAACATGTTAATTTAATTTTGATCATATTTGATTAACGAGTTTACTCGCAAACATATAAAAACCTACAAAAATAACTAAAATTTGTAAATAATCAGATTAAATGAAAATTATAATTTTGTGTGATATATAATGTTAATATAAAACATAAATGTCTCTTAATTTGTAAAATTAAATCGTATAAAATAAATAAACGAATAATTTGAGCTCTTTTATTTATTAAATTTATATATTATATTATTAAAAGTGTTTCATAGCATATAGATTATACATTTTTATGGTTTTATAATCATGATTCAATACATTTTTATCTAAAATTTATTACTTATATTAAATTATTAGCATAACAAAAAGATCGTGGACACTTCATAACTTATGTGATTCGATTGATGAGATTTGATATTGAGATCGATGATATCGATGAAATTGATTTTCAAATCTTTCTTCTTAAAATGTGCGGAATCACCACCCCATAACATGTTGCCGCCAGAACCCCGTATTTCTTCTAGACAATTTCCTAATTGTTCTAGAGCAACTAGAAAAAGATTCTTTAATCCACAAGAATTCAATTCAGATGTAGGATACTTATCCAGAAGTTTTCACAACTCAATCATGTATGATGGAACGCGTTTAATACCAGATAAAGCAAATCTTGGGTTTTGTTTCCCTTGTGATGGGCCATGAAGAGGAGGAACATGTCAAGTATCTGCTTGGGATCATGTTTTTTTAGGACTATCCTCGATGTACAATGCTATTTCGATAGTAATATTCCATTTCAGTTGGAAAATGCAGTTAGATGTTTGGGATAGGTAAAAATCCATTGGGTTTTAGACTTTTGAATATCTTTATTGTTTTGAAAATAATATATAATAAAATTTGAAAGAAAAAAAAATCGATATGAAGTAATAAAGAATAATAAATGTCTTTGACATCCAATTATATAGTCGTAAAATAAGACAGGTTAGAGTTATTATATTTTGTGACTGCTTGTTATTTATTAAATAGAGGATTAACCGGCATTAACAATCCTATCTTTATTATATTAATAGTATTTTTAAATTGAATTCGATACGAAGGTTGAATGAATTGGGTGGGTTAATGATTACTAAAAGTTTTAAGTATCCACTTCGTTGTCAGGCTCATAAGCCCATTTCCAGAACAAGTATTAATATTTGGCCCAATAGAATAAGGTCCATATGATAAAACATATAATTTATTGATGGCAAAAAAACAGATATAATTATTTTTTTGTCAAGGGTCACAAATAACCGATCCATTAGCCAAGTTTTTGCAAATGCAAGCGGTGGGGATTCGATCTCAAAATGTGTAAGTGCGCATGCCTCTTGTGGACTTATTACCTGCAACTGAGTTAAATGCCACTTGCAATATAATTACCTTTAAAATAAAGATTTTCAGAATTTTTTTTTTTGAGCAAATTGAATTGATTAAAGAAGATTGCAACCATGTTCTTAATTAAATACAAAACTTAACAGTAGATTTTAATAGACAAGTTCAATAATAATTTTCATTCACTAAAACCTAACAAATTTAACAAAGAAAGAGTTCCTAAAATTTATAAAAAAGATCGGAACTATTTTTTTGAGGAGATATAGCCAACAAATAAATTTTCTTTCTAGATATTTAAATGAATATATACACATTCGTATAGATAAAGTTCGAAACAATTGTGGAATAGTTTCTGAAAAAAAAAATTTAACTGCATAGATATATAATTATCCGATAGTTTTCTTTATATATCTTTATTTATCAAAAGAAAATAAGTAAAGAGCAAAACAACTAATATATTATCTGGCAACTGAATAAACATAAATTGACATTTAGCATTTACAAAGTCAGAATAGAAGATTAAAGATGTGTTGCATGTGTGACAAAATAAAAACAAAAACCCTAAAAAAAAGAAGATTTATGAAATAGAATGAGTGGCATTATTGTGATTAAAAGAGAAATCAAAGGGTAAATCAGAGAAAGGGTCCTCTTGAATGATACTAAGCATGTGGTGAACTGCTCCTGCAATGTCATCTACTGAACTTAGCTGACAACTCTCTTCCACCTTTTCATTTCCAATTTTTAAAAAATAATATTAAACAAATTTACACTTATTATTACTCAAAAATAAAAATATAATGTAAAATTTGTAAGAGAAATGAATAACAAAATTATTATAAATAAATTTGACTCCACCAAGTATGGGAATAAATGTTGGGCAAATCTAGTTAAATGGTTCATAGACATTCCTTTTTTATGCTCTGTCCCTTTGGACCATGCATAATCTACTCATCCACCTACAAATTTCATATCATATATTCCCAAAATACTCTCAATTTCAAATTCATATATTATATTATTGTTGTACTAAGTTCGGTTATATTTTCCTCGAATTCTTAATTATAAGGCTGATGTTTTCGCTAACTTTATTAGAGAGACAGTCTATGATTGATTGTTGTCAGATATTCTTTAAGATCTTTTTTCAATATATATATATGTTATTGCCGTTGACAAAAAAAAAGTTCGATACATCAAAAAGTTAAATACTCCATTAAAATCCTTTAAATACCGCATATAAAACGTAAAGATTAGAGTTGTAAGTACCAAAACTTCAAATTCTGTAAGCTATTTTTATCTAAATACCTTTAATTATGTTTTTGAAATATTCCGGATTAGTTTGGTTAAGTCCGGTTAATTAAGATGATTGAGTTTTTAGTTCATTACCTTAGTGCTGATGGAGTAAATAGCAAAAGTGTCCATTGTTGTGACACTAAGGTGAAGAACGGAGAGAGAGAGTGATTGCAAAGCAGCCACAAGCTTCAAAAGCTGCGGCGGTCTTCCGGTAGCCACCGTGCTCCACCGGAAACTTCTTCTTCTCGACAAGATTCTGATGTTAGCATGAGTTTCAATTAGAGTTACCTCAAGATCTTCCATAGCAGTTTTCACCAAGCTTGTTGAGCCATTTCTACTCTCTTGGTTTGGATCATAAGAGTGAAGAAAGAACTGCGATAATGATGGTGAATTTGGTTGAAGAGGAGTCTCTCGATCACCATTAGAGTCTTGACTTGATGAAGAAGTAACTGTCTGGTTTTGTTTAGCCTTTTGAAGCTTTTGAGCTTCAAGAGATAATAATTGATGTTCAAGTTCTTTTATGAAATCTATTGCTCCACCAACTATTGAAGCTTGATCACCCTTTCATATAAACAAAACCACCAAAAAAAAAATCAAATAAACCCTTAAAAAACCTTTTTATTACGATAAAATTGCAACCTAAAATAAAATTGAACTATTGAAATATTGAAACATAAATATTTATGATAAATCAAAATATGAAAATTTTTCAATTTATTTTCAATAAAACTTGAAACCCAAGTAGAAATTGTAGACCTTTTTGATTTTAAAAATTGTAGCATAAACCTTTATAATAAATAAAAACATGAAGTTTTTTTTTTTCAATTTATTCTCAATAAAACCTGAAACCTAAAATAAATAAAAATAAAAATATTGATGAATGAAACATAAACATTTGTAATATATCAAAATATTATACTTTTCAATAAAACTTGAAAACCAAGTAGAAATTGTACACCTTTTAATAAAATAAACATATAAGTTAAAAAAAAAAGCATTTTAAACTTTATATTTCGATAAAAATGAAACTTGAAAAAAACCCATTGATGAATGGCCACAGAAATATCAAAATGTGAAGTTTTTTTCAATTAAATTTGAAACCCAACTAGAAATTATAAACCTTTTAAATCCATAATATTGGAAACCCTAATTGAAATCTAAAACATTTTAAAAAGCATTATCAATAAAAAAAACCAAACCTTTTGAGCAAAAGATTGAGGCATGAGTGATCTTAAGACAGATAAATGTTGATTCATTTGTCTTCTTCGATTTCTTTCAACAGTAATATGAGTCATTCGTTGATTCTCAGCTTCTTCTTCATTTTTACAAACCCTAGGCTTCCTTCTCCTCCTCTTCTTCCCTCGATTAGCCACTGGTTGTTGCCGTAACGATGGTGGTTCTGGTTGAGATATCTCCGGAATTGTGTACTTGACGTCATTTTCCGGCGATGGCTCGAGATCAACAAGAGATTTGAATGGAGTTGTTGGTGAAAGAGTTTCAGAGAGCAAATAGTTTAAGAGACCGTTTGATGATAAAGCTTCAAGTGTCATTGCTCTTCACTTAACGTTTTATTCTTCTTATTGAATTATTATGTATCATTGGTTTATATAGCAACATTCCAAATATTCAATTTATTGTTTTCAATATTGAAAATTTTGTTGGCGAAAACGACATTTTGGGAAAAATAAAAGGCAATGATTAATAAAAGAAAGAAAAAAATGTTGAAGCTATAGTGTTTTGAGTGTTCATGTAAGACATAATTTGATAATTGACTATTGATAACAAACATGCACATCGATCACAATTATCATTTATACGTTTCCACTTAGCTAATAAATCAGAAGAGATATAAAGATCAAATGATTTCTCAATATACAAGAAAATAAAATGTTTTTTAATTCGTATATCCATTTTTTTTGTCAACTAGCTTATTGCTTATGCCTTGAAGATTTATAAAGTGATTACACCACTGGACCACATATTCTCGATAGTCGTATATCTATTTAGTCATATTTCTTTTAGGCTTCGTATAAAACTCCTGGTAATATCACTCTAAAAACGTAAATTATTTTTCCTAAACATAATTGGAAGATTCAAATCTTATTGAAAGAGATAATTAGAGAAAATCCTACAAAAATGAAATTTATTAAATCAGCAAAACATTGACACAAATTATGTAAATTGTAATAATTTCTTGTTTCTTTAAAAAAGAACTCGTACTTGTAAGAAAAAGAAAGGACTCATAAAGTATAAATACATAAATGTCTATACATGTTATATGTAATAATAATTTTGATAGATGAGAAAATGATTATAAAGAGAGAATATAAGAGAAATAGAGGTGAAGGTGGCACGTGAGATGGGCAGAGAGAGAGTCTAAGGTCTTGTTCTTTTCTCCATTTTTTGGACCACTCTCTTATTTTTTCACTTAATTACCTTTTTTTACTTCTCTTAAAAGTTTCTTAACTTTTTTTTACATTTACAGATTTTTAATAAAAATTATTTTCAGATGATATTTTTTTTTGTCAACGACAGATTAATTGGGTCACAACTGACCGGCCCAATAGCCAAATTCCTAAATAATGTAGGCAGGAGA
Source organism: Lepidium sativum (assembly GCA_023374145.1). NCBI lineage: Eukaryota > Viridiplantae > Streptophyta > Magnoliopsida > Brassicales > Brassicaceae > Lepidium > Lepidium sativum. The sequence continues at coordinate 3,046 of JAKUCM010000769.1, read as the reverse complement.
CTCGATCCCTGGTTGCGCAAATGAGCTGTCTTAAGTGGACTTACTATCGACCAGTAGATTAAGAGCCATTTGCTTTTCAGATGATATTTAGCCTCAAATATTTTATTTTTCATCATTTAAATCAACAACATGTTAATTTATAATTCAAATCCTATTATATAAAGTTACGCAATCACCTAAAATAAATTTTCGATAAAAATTTTATATATACTTAACTAAAATTAGCTTTTCACCAAAAAATTGTATGATATAGAATATTTGTATTAGCTGCAAAATTTGAAAAAGTAGTATAGTTAGATGTAAATGAAACATATTTTTCTATCAAATATTGATAGTAAGTATAAATTCAAATCTCAAACCATTTTTACATATACTATTTATGTTTTTTTCTATTGACTAAAATCATATTTGTTAGAAGTACTTTTAAAATACTTTTAAAATTTCTCCCCATATATTATTAATCGTATTAGGTGTTTAATCGGACTAAAAGGAAACTAATCGAAAACTATTTTATAACTGTATAGATATTAATTGACTTGATTAGTCATCATCTAGTGCATACACGGAGGATTAGTCGGCTAGACGGATGAGTTTTTGAACAAGACATACAAATGATAAATTGTTTTAAAGATCAAATTCGACTTCATAATTCAACCGAGATAAGTCATGATGGGCCTAAAACAAGTAAAAAAAATACTCATAATATATTTAAAAGAATTTCAAACTGTTTTAGTTGATCGATAAGATTTCATGCATAATTCAAAATTCAAAATTCTATAATATAGAATTTGACGATTATCTCAAATACCGATGAAAATACTTTATATCTCATATTTTTATCTATTTATCTCCTAAAAATGATTAACATAAAATGCAAAAACAAAAGTTGTGATAAAAAATCAGCCATCTCAAATGATGAGAATTGAGAAGAAATAATTTCATATTGGATTTGGAAGAAAAAAAAAACAAATGGGACCAAAAACCGGTTAGGTACTTGGTATTGTTGGACCGTGGGGACCGAACAATGACATACACATATATAGACACAAATTGAGTGCTGGAAGAAAGCAAAATTTCACGTTCAAATATTTTATTTTTATTATTTGCATCTTTAATAAATATTTATATGCTAAATATACAAAATACCATGAGAATTTTATAATATATTGTGATATTGGGAGAAGTGAATAATTAATAATTGCAATTGTATGCTTATAATTAAAAAATTGGACAGTCTCCATTTCATCAGTCAGTTTTGTTTGCATATTAGGACCTATGAAGGTAAAAAACACAACCCGTGATTATAAATATTTATTTTTATTTAAATTATTACACTAAATTATTTGCACTTTCTGTTTTTTTTTTACTGATACAAAATGTCAGAATTCTCAAAAATAAAAACAAAAAAAACGTTAACTTTCACGAATTAGACAATCGCTCTGGACATAAAATCTATCAAATATTTGTGGTAACAGAAACAAAATCACTATCTAATATTCTACGTTTGATAAAGTTTACAAAACCAAATACAAACGACTAAAACTTAGACAACAATTTGTTCATTTAACACTCAACAATGACTTTGTCTTTAATATCCAACAATGGAAATGTTTCTTTCACAAATTTGACAATAGTAATCAAAAATCCAACAATATTGTCTTTTAAGTATGGTCATTCTCGCTGAGTACATGTGACACAGTACTATAGTCACTTTACAAATTTTCATGCCACCAGGGATCGAACCCCGTACTTGCAGTTGTAGGAGTGAGATTTAAAAGCCAGTAGGCTAGTTGACAAAAAAAAGGTATTGTCATTCTCAGTTCGGTTTAAAGAACAGGTCCAAATTAGAACCATTGCAGTCCAAATGTACGGTTCAAGTTTGGTTTGAATCATCGCTACTATGGTGGATTAATGATTTTTTTTTTGTCAACGACAAATTAAATTAGACCACAACTGGCCGACCCAATATAGACGGAAAGACTCGATCCATAGTTATGCAAATGAACTGTCTTAAATAGACTTACCGCTGGCCACTAAGAACTATTTGCGATGAATTAATGATTTAAGCGCAAATAGTCATTATGTACTCTTAGTTTGATTCCCAGTGAAAAAATATTTTACGCTAATTATTTTGGTATAAACCAAAGTTGTTCCATACTTGGATGGATTATGGTCCAAGGTCTGAACTTCCCGGTTAACAAAAAAATATGTTTTGCTCGAATTAATTCGTTTTTTTTTTGTCAATTAGTCTACTGGTTTTTAAATCTCACTCCTACTACTGTAAGTATGGGTTCGATTTCTGGTGCCATGATGATTTGTAAAATGACTACACCATTAGGCAAGCTCTCCTCGGTAATTAATTAGGTTTTTGTATTACAAAAAACTAAAAGTACTAGCTTAGATGAATGTTATATATTAAAGGTATTTCTATATGTGTTCAATTGAAATTATTGATGGTTTATGAACTTCTATTAATTTGGTTCGGTTTGGTTTCAAATTTAATTTGGTTGAAAAAATTCCGGTTTGGTTCCAAATTTTCGGTTCGACTTGGTTACGAATTGTTAAACATAGCCTTTTAGTTTCACATTAGCTAATAAAGCATACAACACCTAATAATCAGTCTCTTAACAGTGACTGTATGCTTCCAAGTTCCAATGTCTAAATCTCTTACCAAGATTTTAACCTAAAAGATTCCTGTGAATGTTTTATAAACTCAGAAAACGTGTCTACTCTAATCTGAGTCCTTGCGATCAACAAACAAACACGTGTTCATGTCTGTTAAAATCTCTGAAACCACCATCTCTAACATGCAATAATATCCTTGTACTTATGTATCTCTCTAAAGAGGTTAATTAAGAGAACTTACGAAGTCCAAGAAAAGAGAAAGAGAGACAAGAACAACAAAGAGGACGAAGAGCAGAAACTGTTGTTGTCAGAATTGTCCACGTCGAGAGAGTAAACTCAGTCTTATCTTTAGTCCTCTCTGCAATTTTTGTTCTTACAGTTTTCTGGTAAAAAACCAAAGATACTCATATAGTAAAAATTT